>JAPTYQ010000015.1:26906578-26921487 GCA_029814465.1 Ostorhinchus cyanosoma | reverse complement strand
GTGATTATGTAATCAAGTACTAACTCTTGTGTGTATCATGTGACTTAAATAGACAGAAAAGAAAACACGGAATGCCTAAAAGTACTGTTTTTATCAGTACAATGCCATAGATATTGATGGAAGAACTGAAGTGATTTCGGTTATTATTAAGAAAACATGGAAAATGGATAAATATGAGCTCTGAAATTAAACTCTTATGAGCTATGTTTGTTATCATTATATTTGTCGAAACAAATGTGCCTTTAGTTGTACCAGGCATTAAAATGAACAAGAAACTGAAGAAAACAAGGGGTGGTCTAATAATTTTTTCCACGACTGTATATAACACAAACTTGTTATTGTCTAAAGAGAAGAATAAATCACAGAAAGGACTTGTTAGCCATCTCCAGTTGTTCAAGTCTAAATAGAAGAGTCAGGCACAGAGGAAGGACTTGTTAGTCATGTCAATTCCAGCCACAACAATGTGACAGGAACACCATGATTTGACAAAGTAATTGATTTTCCTTCATCAGCTCAGGGAAGTGTTTTTACGACTATTTAGAGGATGATAAAAGCCCGATACTTGTTTGCTAACACCAAAGCCATGGGAGAAAGCTCTGTGAGCAGTATATAAATATAACATACATTTTTTATTAAATCATTTTTTGAATAATTAATCTTTAAGAGCTTTTCTTTTATGCTGCCTTTGGAATGTACTTAAATAAATTGCACTGTAATTGGCTGGTAATAGAAATGTTTCAGAAATCACCCCTTTTGCTGTAATAATCAATTTGGCGCACGCTTGTCTGCTCTGTGAGAGAAGAGGTTAGCTGTCCCCCTTAGTTTTAGACGAGAAGGTTTAAGGAGGGATCCTCTGAAGGTATCTGTCAGTGAGGTAAAGAGCACTGACAGCCATACGTCATCTCTGCCTGGTGCAGGCCCCTGTATTTAAAAGAGTACGGCAGTCAAAAGCCCATAAAAGTGAGTGACTCCTCTGGAGCATCTGCCACTGCATGCAGGGAGGAGATTCAATGTGAAAAAGGGGAGATAATGTGCTCACTCACTAATGGGCACCCGACTAGACACAGGCTCATTTTTCACATCATGTCATCTGTAAGGTTTGAATAAAAGTAATGGCCACAATGAGCCTGGATCTCTCCCAGCCATTATGGCTTTTGCTTCCTCACTTTTATTTGTGTTGACTTGTACAGTCGGAGGAGATGACAGTCTCTGGGCCTGTGGATCAGTCAGAGTGATGATCTGCACTGCTCCCCTCTGCTGCTGACAGGTCCCTTCTTTCTGCCAGGCATGAGAGGCCAGAATGCCGCACTACGTCATATCAAATGCTGTAATCTGACAGAATAAAAGGATTTGCACACTGGGGACATCACAAACTCTGTCTTTTGTAATTTTCTGACAGAGACAGAAGGGGGAAACGAAGGGGTTTCTACAGTTTCATGTAGTAAGAATTAGTGTCAGTCAAAGTTAAGTGGCTATTTTAAGATAAATAGGAGAGGATTTCCGTGCCATGTTTTGGGGCATTGGGCTTTAAAAGACTATGCTAATGTGAGTAGATACTGATTGGTTGTTGGGTGTTTTTCATTTCCTGAACATTCAGAGTCACAGGACACAGCGTGTCTAAATATCCATTCTGAAAAGGTTAGTGCGTAATTAACGCTTAAATTCACTGCCACTGTCAGCCATGTTCGGTTCAGAATAACAATGGATGTTCAAATGTTCATCTTTTCATCTATAGCTTATACTGTTCACACTAGTCTACACAAAATGCACTAGAAGGAAAAAAGATAAATAAATAATATTTTTTTGTGTTTAGGGGTGGGGGGGTTGTCCTCCTTAAAGACCTCTTGCATAACATTAATGTTTAAAGGGGAAAGCCTCAGTGTTATATAATGCAAACATGAATGCTTCATCAATTACTTTTAAAATAAAGGACTGTTTTGTGTCAGACCCTATGAAAATGGGAAGACGGATGGGAAAACAAGTGATTTCCTTATTAGGTTCAGGAGTCAAAGGCCTTCTTCCAGAGCTCTGGGCTTCAAGAGCCCACAAGATTAAGACATATATTGGATTCATGATGGAGGCCACAAAGTTCATTTTCAAAATAAAACAGAATATTATTCACAGTCCTTTTAAAATTCAGATTGCCAGCTGACCTGTGACTGGAAGTAGTGTATTACATTTTCAATGAGCTGCCGCTCTGTCACTCGAAGGAAAAACCCCATTTCTTGCTCCTTTGCCAGGGGAATTATGGGATTAGGCCAACCACAGTTTAAGGAACTATGAGAGAAAGAAAGATATTGAGAAATAAAATTTTGTCATGTCATATTTGGATTTGTTTTCCACTCATATGTATCCCTTTTACTCTTGAAAGCAATGGAAGTGAGGCTGATATCTTATTGTGAGTCGCACTGAGACAACACTGTAGTGATGCAGAAAGGAAAACAGCCCTGCTTTGTAAGGCAGCGAAAATCTCCCACCGGTGATATTATAAGACACACATGCACACAGCACTGGCTGATTTTCATATATATTAAAATCACTACCTACTGTGGCATATGAAATTGTGCAAACCGCTAAGGCCTAAGCTTACATTGGAACTTCTGCCTCTCTTTGATTCAGATTTTCCTTTTTGATTCTCTGACCCTAAAAAAAGGTGGCCACTAATCTCATTCACACACGGCTTTGATCACAGACCCCCACATACTCTACATAAGACCATATAAGTAATATTGACATTGTTCAGCTGCATAAAAAGTTGCATGTAATACACAAATATTATGAAAAGTTGACGCTCTTCTTCCAGCCATACCCACTCATATCTGTGAGTGTAATAGAAATCTCCATTTAAACCCTCCTCCAGGACAATGGAAGTCTGTGTCTATGTAGTGCTCTCCCCGAAATATCACTATAATACTCCGTCAAAATTCTAATTTTACTGTTACAAGACTGAAAGCTTAGAGATATTGAGGAAATATGCTCAGCGTAATCAGTCAATAGACTTGGTGGAAGGCTGCACCACACAAGGTAATAAAGCCACAACTTCAGCATGGTGAGCTCATTCCCATAGTCCCCCCCATCCAACCCCCCATCTCCCTGCACCAATGCCTGCCTCATCACTCCACACAAAATATCCCACCCTTAATTGGTCTGTGCTCCTCCAACATGTTTGTAATGAAAAAAGCAGCACATAATTCTTAGTTTGTTGGCTGGCAGAGCCCAATTTACAAAAGTGGAGGTTGGTGATAAGCAGAGACAGTACGGCTGTGGAGTGCTCAGAACAATGAATCACCCCGCTGCCAGGGTTGAGCAGAATATAATTGAGTCCAACATCTCTGAGCACTTTCACCATAATTAATGATAATCTGTAACAGAGGAATCTGAGATTCCAGTTCACAGAACTGTTTAATTAGGCCCAGTAATGAAAGCACAGGCACTACAAGAATATGGCCGGCCTCATGATTAATGATTTGTGCTACTGAACACAAAAGTGCTGCACCGTTAACTCCAACGGATGCTGCTGTGTCTCCCTGGCATTTACAGAACACCAAAATACATATGGAGTTGTTTGCATCCCCTATATAAAACAGGATAAATACCTTTTTTTCTCCTGTGTTACTGCTTTTTAAAAATTATTTATTATTTTATTTTCTGCATTAGCTTACAAAAGGTTTTGTCTCATGTGGAATTTCTACTAAATGTAAAATTCATTGTTTAACATAGTACCAAGGACAATGGTGATTGTCTTTTATTCTAATTTTGATTTTGAATTCTTATTTTCCGTAGATACAATAAATGCCAGAAATATTTTAAAGGAAGTAGACTTATTAATAAGCTACCAATTTGTGATTCAATGATTTTGAATGAAAAAAGCGCTAAAATATAATAGAAACGCATTATATTTAATGTTTACTTGGTAGGAACATTTTATTAAAAGGTGGCAGTAATTATATTGTCATATTTCCAAATTAACATGTTATGCGTGATGTTTTGTACTCTTCTGGTTTTTCTGCTACTGTACACGCGTGTACATGTATATTTTAAAAAAAAAAATCCCTTTGTTGAAAGATTGACACGTGACAAAAAATAATAATAATGCGTGGTACCATTCAGTCAAGTAATAAAACAGGACATAAGAATTGAGGTCTTTTACTTAAAAGTAGGGATTACATTATTGAATGAAATGCTCCAGCTACTGTTTATGCCTCGCAGGCATCTTTGTGGTTATTTCCTGGTAGTATAGCCAGAGTTCTGCGACTTCATAACACAAGGCAGGCTGTGCAGTGGCTCTGTGCTAGACTGGCTCCACCTTTTAAATGGATCTCATGAAATGCACAGTAATACAGTCATACTATTACAGAAACAAAATAAGGTTTTTGTTTGGCATGAATTGGATTTCTACCAAGAAAAAAAAAGCTATTAGTCACTCCCTGTCAGTTTGTTGACTGCTCAGTGTTTGATGTTTTTGTGTGCTAGACCTCTAAAGCAAAATTTCACACTTACTTGCATATTGGAAACTATTGCTGCCTTTTGGTGAAAATAGGTTTTGGGCAAATCAGGAGTCATGCAAAGATACTTAATATAAAGATCAGACCATTATGAAATAATATGAACGATATACTGCTCAGAACCCAAGTATTCATTTTATTCATCATACCTTTCAGTAAAAGTCTCCATCAAGCAGACACATGCCTTAGGAAACGACACTGTGAAAGGCAATAAGCGCAGAAAACTGGGCTCAGAAGCTCAACCCTCATAAATCTATGACAAAACTTTCCAAAAATGAAAAAGAGGACATAAAAAAGAGAGAAAAATAGATGACTGTAACCACCCACCCCCTTGCCCTCCCATTCCCCATGTCTAAATCTTGTTTAGTTCTTTAATTCTACAGTTTCTGACCTGGATCTGGCCATCGCTGCACATGAAAGAAATTACAAAAGCCTCTCAGTCACAGCAGCCCAGCTTCCTCCTGCACCACAGCATTTGTCATTGCCAAAACAGCAGAGTTTAATTAAGTGTTGTGAGCAGCCTAGTGAGAAACACACTTTAAATTAAACCTCTGAACATGCTGCTATTGGTTCTTTACCTTCTCAACAATCAGCGGGGTATACGGCATAAATTTCTATCTCTCAAGGGGGAAGGCAGCTGCTGCACCTCTAGCGATTCATAAACGGCTTGCCTCCCCAAGAGCAATCTCTATTACAGCACATTTCATTATAGCCCAGTTTGGAAACAGCAAGCAGATGAATGTGATAATTAATGTCCCTTCCCAACTAAACATTTTATTTACTCTTGATGAATTAACGGTCGTTATCAGGGTTAAAAAAAAAAGCATGTACTGTATGTCGGTGCATCTGTGTAGGTGAAAAGAATTACATGGCAAATTATCTTCTGAGGCATCAAACAATCCTTGATGCAAGAGAAGAGGTGCATACATTCCCCTCTATAATAATGGATTTTTTCAAGTTGGTTAGCATTTTGATTCTTTAAAGCATTTGTCAAGTATGTTTCAGAACAGAGTAAAATACAGCATCACCTTTGTGAACGGGTAGAGGTGAGGATAGAAGTCAGTCAGTCACTGGATGGTATAACCTCAGGGTTCTGACATTTGGATTTCCTTTGGACATTTAGACACGTTAATGTCTAAAAAATGTACAATTAATGGCATATGGGACAGATTCAATGAATACACAAATTATAGACTGATGCATTATGGGTCGTAGGTCACATACAGGTGACAAGGCACAACCTCATGTCACAGAATTAAGTGTATTTCTGTTTTACATTATTTTTTGATACATCCACATTTTGTTGCCAATGTAAATGTTGAATTTTATTCTTTTGTGACACTTTTGTAAAGATATACATTTTCCAAAGAAACAAAAGGCCATTGAGGCTAAATGTCTGATGGTTAATGGTCGTTAGTTTTGTTTTTTCCACAGAGAACGTTTGAAGCTTTTTCCTTGGAAGTGGACCTACTCATCCTTTCTAGTTAATTGCTTAATAATACTGGATAAGAAATTGAATTTGCAGGCTTTCTCTTGTTAGTTATTAGAGCTTCATGCAGCTTCATCCATTATTTTTAGTTTCGGTGCAGCTTCTTATTACAGAACAAAGCTCATTTCACAAACTCATTCTGTATTAGAGCCAGTTTTCTCTGCAGGCCAAGCGGTTTCATACCCATATAACATCTAACAAGCCGAGCTCTGGCACAAACACCAGAAACCAATCAAACTCAGCCCACATGAACCTTAAACAAAAGTAGAGGTACATTCTCTATCCATGTTGGATGACATTTCCTTGTCCTCCCGTTGCTGCTGCCTCTACGTTTGACTGATCAGACAGCCATTACATGGTCCAGGTTTATTAGCGAGACCATATAGGCCCAAAGCTCACCGTGGTAAGACGTGTAATTCTCTACAAAGTGTGCCACGTTAACTGTGTTGACTGATCCACAAAACAGCTGGTTGAGAGGACCCCTCACACCCCTGCAGCAGCCATGTCTGTAGCTCACCGCAGTGCAACCAGAAAGAAGTCTCGACATGCTTTTCATACCTGGCATGTTCCTTCTGGAGTAGGCAGTCACCTGGACAAGACAATATTTAAGCGCTGAATTAGGTAAAGGTCTTGAGTTGGAATTGTTTTCACTTCACCTATAGGTGCTACAGACTTAACATGCATATAATAAATAAAATAGTGAATTATGGACCGTCTAAACATTGACATTTTTTAAGGTGAAATAGATTTTTATCTGTCCTGCACTTAAACTATTACTTTGGCTTAGCTACGTTGCTATACCTCTGCTTTTTATTAGATAAATATACAAACAAAACTGCATCCTTGTAATCAGTCTTACAGTATCTAATAAATCAGAGACTAAAGGAACCATGGCTTGCATTGAATTCTGGCGGCACATAACATAGCCTTGTTTCTCGGTAACAACGTCACATAAAATGTATTGGGACTTATTAAGGTCAGAGTTGGATCGCTTTTAGTCGTTGATCATTTAAGGATGCTCCTCTGCTCCTTCCTCTTTAGAATGTCAAATGATATATGGTCACTTCTACAACGCTAGTTAATGTACACTATTAGCTCTGTATTTAAACATGATAATGTAATTGATTCACAAATTGATTTATTGATGTTAATTCAAGTGTTTCATGTATTAATCACAGCAAAGAAATTAATTTACTATATTTTATGAGCTGTTGTGGGATCAACTAATGATATGAATTAATCAACTTTAATAAGAATTCAAACACTATTGTTCAGCTAATTTGTCACTTTGTTTGAGGGAGAATGAACAAGAACCTCTTGATTTACAACACTTAACTCTACTGAACTATTTTAGGGAATTACACTTGTTATCTTTTGTGATTCAGTATAGAGTTTTGTGTCATTAATTGCTGTCGCTGCTGTGCAATGTAATGCAATCCATTAAAGCAATGCGTTTTACGTTTTGATGCAGGTCATTTATGGCAAATGTGGAAGTTTAAATCTCATATTAGCCTCTTATATAATGTAAAAAGATAATTATTTGGGGTACAGTTTGTACTTGTGGCTGTGGAAGCTGACCCTAACATTAGTTTTTTTTTACCTTTTGTATGTGCTTTTGTTTACAGTACTTGCACTAGTAGAACTTTACATTCTGCAATAAAACAGTTTACTCTGGTTGAGTATACACTGCAATTGTTTTTCACTCCAGAGAGCCATTTAAGTAGTTCATTAGTGGCTATGTCGCGTCTTTAAAGTATTGATCTCTCCAGTCAATGGTAAAATAACAACCCAGTTATAAGCTACTTGTCCATAGCGATGGGCAACATAAATTATTTAAAAAGGGCAGATTCACTGCGGCCATGGAGCCATCAATCATAAGATATGGCAATGACAAAAAAGCTGTGCTTCACAGGTCCCTCCTATCTCCCCCCAGAACAATTCTATCAGCCAGGTGACTGTGAGGAGGCAGGATGACCCGATGTCACTCACATTGTTGCCTCTGCCTTTGAAGGGCCCAGCTCTTCTCTCAGCGCCGGAATGGGATGGCTAAATAGATTCTCTGTGTTTACCGCTGGCCTCCCTCCCAGTGCACACTTCAATTTGTCTACAATAAAAGGTGGACAGAAGAGTTGGAGTTTCCCAAACACCGAATAAATTTTTCATTGTATGGATGAATTGAGTTGCAAGTTCCGCAATATTTATTCATAGGGGTTTATTCACTGAGATGTACCATTGAAAAGTGGACGATGCAACTCCGGAGGTCTGAGGTAGTCGTACTGCTTTTCTTATTTTCATTAAAACACTGACTGGTTAATCCTTTTTGTCCAGTTACATTTGAGATGCACCACACATAAACTGTCAGATTCTCTACTCTTGTTTAATTGAAATGTCTAAGCATCATTTCTGCTGTATGTCAAGTTGTGTATGTACAGTAGATGACATGGGTTTCAGTTTATCCATTCATTCATTCATTTTCTGAACCTGTTTAGTCCTCAAAAGGGTTGCAGCGGGTACTTGAGTTTATCCCTGCTACCAATGAGCAAAGGCGGGGTACGCCCTGAATGTGTCGCCAGTTCACCACAGGACTTATACATATAGACAACCCGCCATTTGCACCTACGGACTGACCAGTTAACCTATTAATACAGCTTTAAAACAGGGAAAATATTACATGTCAGAAAACTACATGGGTGTAACACATTGAGTTTTTATTCTGTGTTTAGATGTTTTGTTAGATGGCTAATGTAAGAAAAAACACACAAAAAGCACATGTAGAAAATCTCATTCCACTGTGTACTTGAGTGTTGCTATTTTGAATACTTATGCTTTACGCTTTCTCTTTTATATCATTGCACATTTTATTAGTATGAGCAACCTAATTTCATTGCACTTCTGTGTAATGACAATAAATTCTATTCTATTCTGTTTTTTTTTTGCACAATTTCATCTGTGTAACTTGTTAAAAAAAAAAAAAGTGCAAAAGTATGTGCCCTTTGTCTGGTAAAAATCACCTCCCAAAATAAGAACTTACAGCTGCACAAACATTAACATTAACTATAACTCATCTGAAACTCATAAATAAAGTGATGAAAAGGCAGCAAAGCAAATAAAAAACACAGGGAGATACTTAAGTGTGGCACAAAAGTCTTTGAGTTTGATTTTCAAAACACGACTTTGATTAATAATTGATTATATGAACCCGTGATACATGAAAGGCAGGAAGAGGAGCCATTCTTGTGAACGTCCAGACAGTCAAACGGCACTTTGTTGTTTCAAGTGCTCCCCTGCATATCGAGACCGTGGTCAGTCCTCTAACTACCCCAGAGCTGTGCAACAAAGACAGCCTGACAAAGTGCCGGCGCTGCCCTGATGAAACGAGACATGCAGGGATATGAATGACTACATCTAAGGGGTAATTGCTGCAGAGCAGGAGCCTCCTACCTCGTTTCATTTAGTCTATTAGCAATTTATGGCTGGTCTCACTCAGCTCTACGCAGGAGGGGTTTGATCTAAATTCTCATGAGCTTTTAGGTGAGGCTGGGACCCAGTAGAGAGCCTTAGGGGGAAGAAAAGGGTTTCACTTACCAGTGTTTTAATTCTATTTAGCTTATCATTAATTTGTTGTCAAAGAAGAAAGGTGAGCATCATATTTCATCTAATTAAAGTTAATGGGATTATGATTCTTTTCTGTTTTGTAGTTGTTTAAGCAAAAGGAAGACTGTCTTTGAATAGTGACTTTGCTTTACCTTTGAGTGATAATATAGGATTGATTTAATTACAGTGTTTGACAATGGAATTAGATATTTCACTTAACTGTGGGAACTGTCTAGTTAGAATAAAATAGAAAAAAAATAACCTGAAAGGAAGCAAAAAGCCAGCTGATCTTATCTGTCTGAGATTTTCACCTCACTGTTCTGTTGCTGCTCTGCCTGGTCTCAGGGTTCGTTGTGGGTGTTCAGGCTGAAGGTGGAGATGTTGGTGCTATCAGAGGCCCCGCTGCCTAATGCCTGGTGTCAACCCCCTGCTGGCAAGGATGTAGATCTGGATATGTTTTTGGTGGGGGTTCTGACTGGTCCAGAGTTGGCAGGCTGGACAAAAACAGGCAAACGGAGGAGGCAGACTAACTCTGTGTGATGGCTTCATGCCGTTTTGGCCCAGCAATCAGCACTCCAAGATAGTGTGTTCATGTTACCGGAGTCTGAGCATGCACCGATGACAAATACTCTATGATATTCACATTGGTCTTCCATTTGAGTACATTTTAACTATTTATAGAATTATATTTCATCATTAAGTTATAATTCTTGTGCTGTCTTTATATTTCTACTGTTAAGAAAATTACAGATCAGAGATAATAATAACCCTTACTCTTACAGCAGCAAAAAGCACAATGAAATACAGAGTAAAAATGGAAAAATAAAGAGCATACCTTTATAATGTATAAATAATAAGGAGATTAAATCTATCTAGCTGCAAGAGAATAATGAATATTTGAAATTGTGTGATTTGTTATATGTAATCTGTTCTGTTCATTCTGTTTGTGTGCGTCTTGACTGTTTAAAAGGAGTCACTTCTCAACTAACTTACTTGGTTAAATAAATAAGATAGATAAATAAAATGACATAAGAAAACTTTAACCAATTTGATAGCCAACAACTATTAAGAGTAGCAAAAAAAGAGTTCAAAAGCCTTTGAACAGTTGTGAATAGTTGAAATAACTACTTTGAAGATGAATTTGTTTACTCATTATTTCTTTGGACTGTCCACTGTTCAAATGCAATAAAACACACATTTAGCTTCATTCATCCATGATATGAGACCATCGTTACTGTAAAAACAAGAAAACAGAGTGTGTGCTACACTGTCCATCGCTGTCACTTCCCTCCCACTGCGCAGGACCATGTGGTTCCAGTGAATGACAGGTCTGGGGTTTGCTGTGAAACTCTCTGTGGCACCTCCCTCCACAGGGGAGTCTGAGCCACCAGCCCACAGGAGGGACTCCCACTGGGAGGGCCGGGGCCTTATGCATCCTCCCCTGGACCTGGATGACCTCTGACACACCCAGTTTGTGGTCGGTGGCCTTGAAGAGACAGTGGTGGGGATTTCTCCCCAGCCAAGCAGCGGGTTGTAATTGATGTGGCAGAGACGTCAGCGCTAATCTTCTGCTCTCTGACGGCCCCTCTGTAAGCCCCTCATCCACTCCACTCTGAGACCTGCAGTACCAACCTCGACAAACTGCTACCTAGTCAATTAGATCTACCCTGTCTGCTCCCTGTTTTGTGTAAATATATCTCCTGTAGACACCTAACATGCTCAGTTATCTACCCGAGCACATTCAGGGTGATTTCTTAATGCCGCCACATGCCACTATCAGCAAATGGAAAGCTAGGCTGATATCTCCTCCTGCAGTGGGCCCACTGATTATATATGGAATAGGAACACTGTTGATTTTCATTTTTGTATGGAGGATTCCTATCTTCCTCCACATACCTTGGGTCTCACAGTGCATATGGATATTGTAATCATACAGTTGTATATTGTGTGCTACACCTGGGGATACCATTACTAATTTGTTAGAGTGGTGTGAATAGAGTCCAATGTGAAGCATATCATAACCACTACACTGTTGCGTGTTCCCTCATCCCTTAACAATGTCAACAACTTTGCTTTAGAGGACAAACCTGTTAGTGTCAGGCATCACAGCTGTGTTTAAAGCATTTAAATGAAAGGACATA
The DNA here is from genome assembly GCA_029814465.1 of Ostorhinchus cyanosoma. Taxonomy (NCBI): domain Eukaryota; kingdom Metazoa; phylum Chordata; class Actinopteri; order Kurtiformes; family Apogonidae; genus Ostorhinchus; species Ostorhinchus cyanosoma. Next base: position 26,909,758 of record JAPTYQ010000015.1, on the reverse strand, counting down.
CGCAAATATGTACAGTTTAAAGCTTGATTTAAAGGAGTGGTGTTTTGCTTTTTTACGTGGAATTATATGGAATTACTGTAAATGCTCTGCTTGGGTCGGAATTCTTCATTAATTCAACTCCACAGGTCCATCTTCAACCCTATTTCTGACTAATGACACAAACAAGGTAATTTTGAGCGCTGGCCCTTTAAATGCAGATGAGCCACTTCACACCCCGCCCCCTCCAGGTTGTTGACAGTGCTTTTCTGTCCTGTTCAGCCACTTGTGTTCGTTAATACAACCAAGAAGTGAACATTTTAGGTAATCGGCTCGAACTTTGGACATATTTTCAGTTTTTACTACAATCTCTGCTGCTGATAAACAATTATGTCGTTCTCGGAGAAAGGTTCATTGAAAGTCTTGACCTCATATGTGCAAATGTCGTGACACAACTAGTTATAGACATAAGAAATTAAGCAAGAATTACAGAAAAAATGGTAGAAATCCACTTGATTTTTGCCAAAATAATTATAAAGATAGCTTTGCGACACCTGGTGGGTTCAAATTCAAGCTTCATGAACTATTAGGGTCCAAATATACAAATAAATGAACCAAAGACTAATAAAATTGAGTTTAGCAAAAGATGACCTCATTTCTTGTTTCACTTTAATACACTTCTATCATTATTATTATAATATACATACTGTATGATTATTATTGAAACATTTTATTGGTAGAATTGTGGGTAATGTTTTATATTAAGGTCCTTTTAAAGGCTTTTCATCAAAACTATTCATACTGGCAGCAATGCAAGTTAGCACTATTGTTAAGTACATGTTCTAAATGTACACACCACCATACACTTCCACAGAAATAGTATCTGATTAATTGCACAAAAAAATGCCCATAAGACCTTAATAAGAATTTATGGGTTATAGATTCTTATTAACAACATGATACCATTTTGAGACGAATTGCGCAGTGGCATCACCGCAGCAACATGTTTATTCATCAGTTATCGCAGACCCAGCACCTACAAGACATTTATCAATTTTAACCATGATTTCATATTCCTAATTTATAAACTGCTTTTTTTTTTATTCTTTATTTTTATATTTTCATTTACTTTCCTAATATTGAAATGAAAAGCATGTTTAGCAATTATATATGAGATAAAAGTTAAATCTACAATGGCTGCAAAAACCAATATAATCTGTTTGTTTTGCTTGGTATTGATTTTTCTTTGTTTCCTTCTCGCTTCAAAGAAAGAAAAAAAAGACATGTATAGAAGACGCAGACGAGATAAAGCGAGTATGACAGAACAGAAGGAGATAAAATGCAGCTAGGAATAACAGTTACACTCAGTCATGTAGTTTAAATTCACACATGGAGACAGAATCATTTAGTTTTAGAATATTCTGAAGGTTATTTCAAGACCAGAGAGAAAAATAAAAGGACATGGTTCTACTGAGTTTGGTGTAAATCCCAGAAACTTTGTATAGAATCCATCAAGATGAATGAAAGTTATAGCAGCTATTGATAAGTGATAGAAAAGTGCAGAAATAAGATGGAGTTTAACCAGTAATGCTTTGTAAATAAAAACATAGCAATGGTATTATCTCCTCAGCCTTGTTTTTGTCCATTTTATCTATTAATATTTTTAAATCTGCCTTAAAAACCTACTTTTTTTTTTTTGCACTGGCTTAGCAGGACATTCTATTTGTTTTTATTCGCCTGTTATATTTACTTTTACTGTTTTAGTGTTGATCTTAACTTCTACATCGGCATTTATAGTCTGGTTATAAAGCACTTTGAGTATCGTTGCTTGTTGTTCAGAGTTTGCCCCTATTTCTTAAGCTCCTCTAAAGTTTTCCTCTGCCTGGACATGGGTGGTTTTCGCTCATCTAGGTGCATTCTGTACCTGGAACTTGCTGGTGCAACAGAATCAGTAATTGCAGTAATTACAAATTTGTCAAATTCTATACAAAGATTTTACTGTACAATGTAAAAAAAAAAATATCGCAATTTTGTTTATTGTGTTTGAGGCATTTTTAAGACCTTTTGAAAGGAAGATTTAAGGATTAATTCACATTTTTAAGGATCATTTTGGACAAAAAAATTGAAGACTTTTTAAGGACCCGCAGAAATTAAACCTTGATCATAGCACAACATCTCAAATAGTACATGATAGTGACCTCGATACTGACGGTGGACTGTTCTGAGCTACTGCAGAAACACGCCGATCCAACATTACAGACTTCATGAATGGCAACAGGTCCCTCTATAAATAATAAAAAAAAAAAAACCCACACAATTCTCCTTTTTATGCGATTAATTACGACTTTTATTTACTGTCTTTACCTTTATATCTTAATAAATCCTCCTAAATCTTAAACATTGGACTTATATTGGTCAGATGTAAACAAATATTATATGCAAATTCATAGCAGCACAATCTCTTACCCTTTAAGGAACAAGATGAAATTTCCTACTATAAAGTAATTACTATCTACAGGTCCTGTGTACTTATGCTATAGTAGGAGGTAATAGCTGAATAGAAATAGGGGAGCTATTTGAACAGTGTATAATAAAGCACAGCAGTAAAACGAGCCATTAAATAAAAGGAAACGGTATTCTGTCCATGTTTAAAACTGGATATGACGCTAGTAGAGTTTCAGCTTTTAATCACAGGTAAACTTAAAAAAAAAAGCACACATCCTTGAAGCACATGCTGTCATTTTACGGAATCCACAGAATCTTCCTCTACGTTCAGCCTCCTTTTTCACAGTTTTCTGCAAAATAGTAAATTGACATTTGAAGGATCAAATCACTTTTCATGTTAAGATAAGATCCATCGATGGGTCAGTCTCAGGAATGATTTGACAGAGTGCTGGAAAATTTGGCACAAACATTCACTCGGACGTTAGAGTGAAGTAGATCAGTGGTTATCAACCACTGGGTGGGGGGGGGGAGTCACGAATAAATCACTCAAAGCAAACGGTTGGATTATGACAGTGGCGAATTAGTTGGAAGATGCATTAATGGTTGTTAACACCCAATTAGTTTAAGAATTGTAATCTTACTAATCAACAGTATCCACTTCCTCTGTTCGTTATCATCCCATATAGAATAGAATAGAATAGAATAGAATAGAATAGAATAGAATAGAATAGAATAGAATAGAATAGAATGTCTTTATTG
>JAPTYQ010000015.1:26887137-26899065 GCA_029814465.1 Ostorhinchus cyanosoma | reverse complement strand
GTAGCCGATTACAACCATAGCGTTAACTAAGTGATGACTGAAAACCCTCAGAGATCTAAATAATGCTTTTCCTTTTTACATTTAGTCTTCATTTAGCCAGGAAAAAGCTCATTGGGATTAAAAATGTCTTTTTCAAGAGCGTCCCGGCCAAGATATCACAGCCATACATCCACATTAAAAATAATACATAAGAAATAGACGTAAAAACGCAATAAAAGTCAGTTGTAAAGCCATACGTAAAGCATTAAAGGAAGAACATACATATTAAACATCATCAGTAATTTTAAAGGTAATGAAAATATAACAATTCTTTAACAAAGCCAAACCCAATTCAGTCAATTAGAAAAACATCTACATCCACATTTATCCTTTTCCGTTTGATTTAGAATGACTTTGAATGTATTTAAACAGACCAGTTCCTTCAGTTTAATCTCCTTGTGTAAATTATGTTCTGTTTTAATTCAGGTTAAATGTAGATTCTCATCTTTTCAATAGCACCAGATATAAGTTCAAAGGCTCTATGGTGAACATGGAGTTATCATTGTTCTGATTTTTCTATGTTTGGAAGTAATAACCTCCAAATTCATTCTGAGCTTTTAGGAACATTTACATGGTCAGTAAATTGAATACAAGAAAATAGCTGATTTCCACTGAAAATTGCAGAGAGTAAAAATAATACATAGTGATACGTAACTTAGGAAAGGATAGATATAGAGGAAGATGCATGTGGAAGGAGCTGTGAATATAGTTCTAGGTCTTTAAGGGTTAAAGGAGGCACATGGGGATGCTCTACAGCTCATAGAAAACTAAGATTTTATAAGAAACCTCAACTGACCTAAAGGAAAAAAAAGCCTCATAACTCAATAATCAATAAATCAGTATGAGTTTAAGCTGTTAAAACAGAAGAGAAATTGCTCCGTCTTTGTCTGAGGTAACTTTTCAAAGAAGACTTTTCAATTTCCGCATCCAATTTCCACGTTTCCCTCTAATGCAATACTTACATAGTGAATAAAAATAGACTGTATCTGCACCACTGAGTTGTGATAGGCTGTTGTGTTACTGCTAGACTTATGTTCAGCAAGTGTGTTGCTTTTCTGAGCAAAGTAATCATTCATGTAATTAATCTAGAAGAAACTTGTGAACTAAATAACCCAGATCTATCGCAGAAACACCAAGTCGCCCCTCTGTGATATTTGATTTAATGCATTCTGGGACAGAGAAAGCGTTATGTGTGCATGGTGTGTCGTTGCGCTGTGGCATAAATCAAAGGTAGTGCTTTAAGGAAATGTTATGTAAAAGGTAAAAGAGAGCTGTCAGGGAATCGTAGCTATTTACATAGTTTTTTTTGTCTTTGGGGTTGGTATTCCTGCCTTGTTTGGTGTGGACACAGATTTCAAAGACAAGCAGAGGTGAAATTTCTGCTCTACTACTAAATTATTCTCCCTACCTATTAGAGGAACGCTTAAAAGTAGGTTTCCAAGGGATGTGGACATTCCAAGTAGGAGAAGCTGTAAATTGTGACATTTCATTTATAACTGTGTGTATTCATAACACCATTTTTCAGCAACATCTATTTTAAAAGCGTCAGTCTCTTTGTGAGTTTCTTTAATCAATGTGAAATTTGCTCTTCTGCTACAGAGCCTCTCACATAACAAATGTAACAATAGCAGACACAGTGGCGTCCTCTCAGGGACACATCATTGCAGCACGGACCAAATTGGGACACTGCTTCCCTTTTGGAAAGTGCAATTATGAGTGTTTTCAGACATCGCGGTGACATGTCATCTGTGAACCAACATACCACTAGCACTTCTAAACCAAAGATACAGTATTTGTCACACCTACTGTAATGCACCATCGAGTCGCTGAAGCATTGTGTCCTCCAGAGGGGCCCAGGAGGGGAATCAAGGAATCTGTCGAATTAATACACGCAGTGAAGATTCCCCCTGTCATCTCAGCTCTCTTTTACCACTGGCTTTTAAAAGCCATTTAAAGGCAGCAAACTGAGCAGGACAGACAAGCTTGACAGCGACTCTTGAAAGAGCATCTGTCTCCTTTAACTCTTAAATAAACTATGATACTGTCTTTTACGTAAACTTAATTTTAATTAATGAATTGATATATTTTGTCACTGACAAAAGCCGAATTGTTTTAAAGATGCCAGAAGCCATCCGTGCATTTGCTCTAAAAGAAATGTCAGTTTGAATCAGTCTGTATTGTAATGTTCTTTCTTTATTTGACATGTGATGGGGATTTTTTTAAGGCATCATTATGTTGTAGGTGTGGATCTGCGGTAGAAAGCAAATTATTTATCAGGTTTTGGAAACAAGGAATCTTAAATCACATGTTTCCCTCAATATAAAGATAGAGCTTTAAGCCAGAAAGACCCAGTGCTATCTCTGTGGTAGTTCCCAAATACATTTCTCTCTAAATTTCCCCTTTTTTAGGTGATTTATCACTATTTATTATCATATTATCTTCTGTGTGTTGCATTTTTCCAATGAAAATCACATATTTTCTTATATTTAATCTACTGATCATGTAGATGTTCATTGAAGCTCTGATTAAAGTTGAGGGGTATTATATGTAAAACAGAGAAAACTGAAGAAAAAGTGATTTTTTTTTCAGCAAATATATCATTAACTGTACATAAAACAATTGTCTCCATCCACTGTCATATTGATTTTACTGGTGAATCAATATTGTAGAAGATGACGGTGTTTCCACGTTCACTATAGAGCCTCCAAACGTCCAAATAGATCAGATCTGATGACCATGAAAAGATGTAAAACTGCATTTGCAACAATTATTTACATGTATTGATAGAGTTAGTGGATCAGCAGTTATTAAACATTTTATGTCTTTAGATGATTTTGGTCGCTGGTGGATGTTTGGGTCTTTAAGCATTTATACTTATATGCCAAACTGAATGTCAGATTACATGTTTTATGTTGATAAGAGCATCTCATAGTAGAATTGGACAAACAGTTCGCAGGGTTTAGTTCCATGATGCCTGTTTATTCCTATCTACTATCTAACTAAATGAAATTTCCACTCATTCCTCTACCGCTGCTGTTGTATATCACATAACATACAGTAGATGCTCCAGAAACGTATGTGCTAAGAAAGAATAAAATCATTTATCTCGGATAAAGAAAGAAATCCACATTTATTCCATTTTCTCTGCCTGCTGTAAACTACCTGACAATTGTTCATTAATGATTCCCAGTAAATTCCTTAAAATGGTAATTTGTCATCCTGTCACTTCATTTGTGACCTAAAATTCCTCACTAGAGGCATCATCAAATAAATTAATCACTACCCAGGATCCATTTCTCCCTTGTGCGTGCTATTATACCCCGCTCTCTTGTGTTTCTCTTCATTTACATATATTTAATGGCCCAGTTGTGGTTGGTTGTGCCATGCGACTTGCACAGCCCGTGTCAGGTGAAATATTCCAGCTGCCACAGTCTAACTGGGCAAACCATGTCTTGTTCATTTCCCTTGAATACCTGAAACACAAGAGAATAAATGCGGTAAGAGACATTTCGCAGGTTTCTGGTCGGGGAATACACAAAGAGGATGACACACTTTATTTAAGAAACACAGACACATCTTTTGAGCACTGGCAATTAATATTCAGATTTTATAATTGTGCGCAGCAAAAAGTTAAGTTGTCTGCGAGTTGTTTAATTTAATTATATTTCATTACAGCACTGTCTACACAGTATTTATCGCTGACTTAAAACTTAATAACTGGCAGAGAGAGGGGAAACTGCCTCGCTGTTTTGAGCTGGTATATCAGACATAAATAGGGAAATATTAAATCATAAAAACACTTTACTGAGAGAGAAAATGTGACTTTATTCACTTTACTGTGTGCTGTATAGTAACAATATCTGCTAAGTGAAGAGCTTTTGAGACTTGAATAAAAAAAAAAAATGTCTTTGGCTGTAAAATACAGGTGTAAATGGAGGATTTTGTTTATTTCTAGTGCAGTTAAATACGTGTTGAAAGACCTTAAGAGTGGATGGGCTGCACTGTTTTGAGCACGTCTTGATGTGTTTTTATAAATTTTGTTTGGGATGTATGCAAATGAATTACATTCTTGTTGTTCTGAATTTTTTTTCTTTTTTTTTTTTTTTTTTTGACAGATAAAAAAAAAAGCCCAATTATTTTTATGAGCTGAGAGCATGTCATGTTTGAACTTCCATCCTCATTAAGGGTCCCTAACACCAGAGGACATGTGAATGTGCTAGGAGCATTACCAGAGAAAACAACAGCCCCACGTCGCCAAAGGATCCTCTCTCACCCAGCCACCCTGTTAGAACCTCACAGCTCGTTTCAAATGAAATTAGCATAATTAAGAATTAACATGCATTAATTGTCGTGCTTAATGCAAACTGAAGCCAAATGTATCACTTACTGTAGAAGAGCTGCTAAATGCTTTGTCACCTCCTGCTTAGGGGAGAAGCAGCACCTCATGTTGTGGGAAAAGAGGAGCCAGTTGAACAGTGAACAGTGATGAGGCGTCATCAGTGACACTTGTATAAACAAACGTCCCCTCTGCTGTCAAGCCTGGCTGACGTGTGCGCTTGTATGAGCCGTTTCCTCAGCGTATTGATTGAGAGAGTAGTGCTGACCGATAAGTTTTTACCATCATCAGTGTGATATGAGCAAACACATTAAACCAGAGTGAATCGCGATGAGTAAGAAAAATTCAAATATGGGGGAAATTATGTATTGTTCAATAAATCATGACATTTTTTTTTCTCCCCATTTTCTTATTTAATAGCTTTGGGGTAGATCTGGGTGATAAAATGATGATTATTGTAATATAATTTTAAGATTATCTCATAATAAATTACTATGGGAATCAGTGGCTATGATATAAGATTATAATTATTGTTAGAATGCTATGATTTTTCTGTCTCAAGGGTTAATTTAGGATGTAAAATGCAAAATGTTTTGCTTACTATTTCGAAGGTCACATACAGGGCATCTCAAGAAACTGGAGAAACATAGTAACATGCATAGTAAAAAAAAAAAAATGCGTATCTCAGCTGTTTCCTATTAAAAAATAGTTTCAGTCACTTTTTTTTACAGAAGGGAGCATCAAAACATAAACCCCACTACATTTTGCAACTGTGCAGTGCTAGTGATGCTCTGTTTTCATAGATTTTACCCCATTTCAACTCTACTTTTTGTTTAATTAGTCTTTTTCTAATTCTAGGATCCCTCCCTGCACTGACTGCTAGGTAGTATATGCTAACATTATGATATTTTCATCCGCTGTCTGATAAAAATAGAAATTTTCTGGTTAAACAGTCATCTTTTGTAGCTTGATAATCAATATCTGTTGCCCTTTATCTGGAAATAACAAATACTTTAATAAAAAAAAAAAAAATTGACCAGAGGGACCTGAAATGCATAAATTCTTCTACCATATTCTTGAAAAAAAAAAAGAAAAATAACATTCTAATAGCAATGTTATTAGAATTGAACTTTCTGACCAAAAAATAAGTGTAAAATAAGTAAAAACACATATAACCATCTGTCTCTAAACTTAAATGAAATACTGATTGGACATTTCTGATGAGAATTGGTGTAAAATATTATCATGTTGGCATTTTTGACCATATCATCTGTCACTACTTTGGGGTTTATGTTAGCATTGAAGCTAAAGACACCTGACCTCTTATGCTAATATGTCACTTCAAGATCTGTTTATTCATCACGAGTAACGTCACCGTCGCAGTATCGAACCACGCTATTGCATCCTGCAGATTTTCCAAATTTGCAAAGATGGGTTCAGTGTGATGACAATGGGTACAGTGAGTATGGATGTAAAAAGTGCAGATTGGCTTAAAAAAACCTTGACCCGGCAATAAACTATGGCATTTGGAGAGGGTTATGTTGTAGCACTTTGTGGGGGAGCTGTGCTTTTTGCAGTTTGGTCTTTCAGAAGGATGGACGATCAAAGCAGATCAGAGAGATGTTTCTTAAAGCAGGTCAGAAGACGTCCTATGTTCCAGACGTGCATCACCAGAGGGCCCTTTGCTTTACTTTTCATGTAAATATAATACCTTATACTTAGTTTATATTATTATTTTGTGAATCCTTTTATAGATTTGACACCAAGAAATAAGACATGAAAACAATAGTCGCAGTGTATGTTTTTATCTTTAAAAATTCTAATGGCTTCCTGTGTTTTTTTTTTTTTTATTATTATTATTATGCTGAAAAACAAACCCATGATCTTCCATAGTAACATTTAACAATTTCATGCCTCTTGAATTTAGATTTTTTTTTTTTTTTTTTCTTAAGTGGTGCGTGTTTGCCTTTTCCCTTTTTTTTTTTTTTCTCTCACAAAGGAGCACAGCCTCACATTATAAAGAGCTGTGAGGTTTTCCACATTAATCTAGATTTAATATTCGTTTCAAAATACGTTTTCCCTATTAATTAAAAGTAAACCATGTATTGTATGGTACATTATCCCTCTAACGGCCCCATGTGGAGATTATGAAGTGGAAAACTAATGGTGTAGACTTTAGCATTTGGGTTTCGCCTGAGTCATTTACATATCTGTAAGGGGATGTCGATGTATGTGCAAATAAGCAGAACTCTGTGTGTCCCATGCTTTCTGTACCACCCCCACCTCTCTGGTTTATAGAGGAAGTCAAAGAAGAAGTGTTGCCTCTCTCCCCTCAGCTAGAGAAGGTAATGAGATTCTGTGCACCCTCTATTACGAGGAGGATGAGAAATCTGATTATTAAGGAGAGGCATGTGGCAGTAAGAAAAATCTGTTTGTTTTTTTCTTATTGTATCACCCCAAGAAACAAAGGTGACCCCCATGTTCCGTTCATTAAATCTTGCCTCCTCTAATTTATCAAGGTAAACTATCACAGTTTCTGCTGAGCTAATCAGAAATGGGCAAACTTGTTAGGTGTGCCTCAAAAGGACACATCACAGGATTTGGATATCACTTCCTTATACTGAATGGGGCCTAATTCATGCTTCTCACTGAACAATGAATGTTTTATGGACATTAGCTGGGATTTTTTATTTTTTTTTATTTATTTTTTTTCATGCAGAAAAGTTCAGGACAATGAGGATGAATTATGCCCTCCATAACAGAGCAGCTGTAATTATTTTAAGGACAGAGTTGCTGCAGGTGTCACTTTCTTGCTTGAAAAATATCATTTTAGTCTGATACTTTGGTCCAATTGTTATTAATCTTTAGTAATATTTCTTCTAGTAGGGTAAGTCTTAATCAACAATGATTACCTCCTTATATATAGATGCATAATTCACTTGTGTGTGACACTTAATCAAACCTGATCAGACAACATTAAAGTAGTCAAAAAGTGAAATTATGTGAATTACAGCACTGCACAGAAACGCATTAATGACTGTTTTCTGCACCAAACTTCTTAGATTACCTCTGCTTTAAAAAAGTGACTCCCTGCATGAGATCATTTAATCTAAATCTGCATTATATTATTGAATCCCGACAGAAAATCACAACACCTGAGGTTTATATTTCCAAAACGTGTGCCCTGCATGCAAAGAGGAAGCGAGTCTCTTTCCTTCTCGTGTCGTAGTTGTTAAGAGCTATTTGAAGCTGTTTGGTGTGAGGGGGTTTGCCTTGAGAGATGTGAGAAATGTCCCACACATTAGCGAGCTGAGTCATTGCTGTATGCCTAACCAGCCAAGACTCATGCCCATCCCTCCTCCCAAATGTCACATGAGCTCATGTCAACCAACACCTGTGGCAAAGGCACAGCACAGGAAACAAATTAAACAGATTAGTTTACACAGTGCACTGATCTATTTGTTAAGGAACAGGTTTCAAAAGTGGAGAAAGGTCCAACATGTGGCGCCGAATTAACCCGAGTGCATGTTTTATACAGAACCTTTTTAAGGATTTTTCCTCTCCTTATTGCTGCAAAATAGATTGTACTTAAATATAAGCGAATAAAAAAAAATCTTGGAGTTGTGCTACAAGTGCTGTAATAACTTTCCAGTCTGTAATAAACACAGTTTAATAGGCATGTTTTAATCCTATTGTGAGCTGCTTAGATGCATGAATTCAGCAAGTGCTACTGAGAAATTGGTATTTATTACAGAACTGGCAATCACACCAGCAACCCATCTCTGCAGTGTTTTGCCTTCTCGCTGAGGCCGTGATGTGCACAGCAGGCTCACAAAGCTGCATTCCCTGCTCAAATGACCCAGCTTAGCTAGCATGGCTGCTGTGACCCGCACATTACAAAGCCCCTGTGTAATTAATATGCACGGTGAAATGTTCCCTGCGCCGCCACTAAAGCGATTGGAATCATGCGCAGGAAAATATGTAATAGTGGATTTTGCATGGTGAACATTTTAGTCAAGTGGCATCTGATTGCAGGCAAGTTTTTTTTTTTTCTTGAAATGTCCTTTAAGATTGAGATTAAGACTTTCCCCTCAAAGATGCAAATTAATCTTTAAAACTGGACATTTCCCAACATGGGAAGCACAGTGGGGTGACGCTATAGCCCACAGAGTTCATTTTAATCCCTATGGGCAATTATACTTTCAAATGATATCCTGAAGTTAAATCATGTTCACACTTAATTAATTTAAACACTTCATTTTAAGCATGAAAGTCCCTTTTGTCTTCCTCAAAGCAAAAAGTGTTGTTTAATAAGATACAGTAGCTTCAGTGATCAAGATAGCTGTACTTTCCTTTGTTTATCACTGTTCTAAAATGTCTGTTTTGTTGTTTATGTCCATGTGTGTGAGTTGGTGTGTGTTGAGGGATGATTTTTGATAAGACAAATTCTTAGACTGATATCCACTCTGACATTTATTTGTCTTTTTTACTAAGCTGATGGGATCTTGTGTGTGTGTGCTTTGGCTTTGCAAGCTCATTGTCCTCTGGAAAATTGTCACATCAAAGTGGGGTCAGCAAATACAGTTCTTCCCTAATACTGGAAATTCTCTTTTCAGCAATAGTCAACAATGCACACAATCTGTTGAAAATGGAGCCAAATAGCTTTAAATATTTGTTAGCGATGGGGAAACAGTTGTAGAAATTGTGTGGCTATGTATTTGTATTTTCTAAATGCTGAGTTAATTAATGATATGTGTGGACTATTGTTTCTCATTTTTATAATGAATGCATTACTGTACTGTCACTGAGTCCATTTTGACAAATAGGTGGGTGGATGGATATAAAAAAACATACATTGGTGGCTGCCAAGGGGTTAGATTTTGAATTAATTGAGGGAAATGAATTCAGTGGTAATAGGCCCTGACAGCAGACTGTGGCAATTCTGATGGCAATGATTGATGGTTGATGCACACACAGGCTTATGACAAATAATGCTTGTTTTGCTCGTGGTGTATTTTAAATTCTACTTGTGTGTTCATTAAAAATAAATACATCAAGTGAAAAATAAATAAATTAGTCCGTGAAAATAAATGAACAAATGAAACAATGAATACATTTGAAAAGACAATTCTTGATCCTGTGAGTCTTTTCGTTCAGATTGAGTCCGGTTAATGGTGAGAGGGCGGTGTGTAACGCTGGGTGCTTTTGGGGAGGTGGACGGGCCACCTCCCTCTTTGACCCGTATGAGAGAGGGAGCCCTATCACAGCTCCCATCACGCTCCTGTAGTCAGAGCCTTCTGACAGTGCCGTAATGCTGATCAGATAGCTGTGTGGAGTCATTGCTTACATGTGTCACAACCGCCGTCCATGATCATGTCAGAGTCATGCTGGGCGCTAGAGCCAGGCTCAGGGCTCAGTGGACCCGGTTGGTTCGCGGTTGACATTTCCCCAGCATGACCAGGCTAGTGGAGCTCCAGTTGCAGCCCTGGCTAATGTGCCTCTCCTGGGCCCCGCAGCACAGCGCTGGCAGCTGGAACGTAGGGGCACAGGTGCTGCCAGTCCCTGTTAGCTTTACAGTACCTCCCGGTGAGTCACAAACAATCCCAGCATGTGTTTGCTCTGATACCTCAGCTTATTAAAAGTCTAATGAATAAACAAGTCTTTTGTGTGCATGGCCATGGAGGTGATAGTGGAGGAAATTCTCTGAGCTGTCTTTGATCATTTTTATCAAGCAGCAATAACAGTTGTGTGGCATCATCAGCAATGACAAATTCATCATTTTTAATTAGCTCACAGACAAAAATATTCACAGCAATGATCAGATGAAATGCTGCTCCCGGTGTTTACGAATACCACACAGTAAAAAGTAGACGAGGCTGGTTTTTTGAGACACGTACAGATGTTTTTTTTTGTTGATGGAGTGAAACCGAGGTCTGCGAAACATGTTAAACCAAATTGATTTATTGGTTCTTTGGGCTGGACACTGTTATGTCCGGACTCTGGGGATATGTCTGCTTCCCAAACAGGACTGGGTCCTGACACAGTCATGACAGCTAAATTGTTTCACTCAAGAGGTTGTCCCCTCGTCCCCCTTACCTAAGCCACTTGTTACTAGAGAGATATAGTATAATTGTACCCAGAGGAACTTGTAAGCCTATATTGTGAGTCTGTTTCTCTTCAAGAGCACGGTCCTTTGTGGCACCTAAAACAGTGAGGAGGAGGAGGAGGAGGAGGAGGGTAGAATATGTGTTCCCCCTTTGTTAGAGGTAATATTGGAACACGGTTTGATAAAGTAGAGCACCATTTATAATCCGTTATTTCCTCCAGAGCTTTGTTTTCCTCATATGGCAAGTCTACTACACTTACTGCATGAATTGTATTAATTCTAACAAGATGCATTTTTCATGTGCATGGTAAATGTGGAAGGAAATATAGCCTTACTGTAATTATATATAAAATCTCGCTCAAATTCAATCTAAATCACAAGGTTGTGCGACGTTTCTGCAAAAAAAAAAAAAATCATCACCTGGCTGCATATCTGAGCATTTTCAAGTGCAGGTGAACATGTTGGTGAAAGGAGACAGGAAAGAAGGGTCTATAAATGGCTCTCTCTCCTTCGGTGTTGGGGAGGGGGTTACTCACTGACCATTAGTGCGCTCAAGTGCAGTACATTCTATGGCCTGTCAACTCCTCTACTAATGTGTGAGGAAATAACTCTATTTCCAAGCCCAGTGAAAATCACCTGCTCTGATATGACTTACACTTTGTTCAGATGTTTTTTTATGGGGAATTTGTCACAAAAGCCTCTTGATATTACTGTTAAGTTGCTGTTGTGCTGCAGTTAGTACAAAAAGAAAAGTACACAAGGAAAAGGTAAGAAAGTTTATGGATGAAAATAACGATAAAGGATACGTCAGAGGAATAGAACCATGCTGTAATCCACTAATAACAGTGAGAGGAAAAATCCATCGCTTCACATCAATCATAAACTACAAAAATGAGTTTTTAATAAGATTTCAAAGTCCTGTCTGACTAGTCTGATGATCATATTTATTCCTTAGTTCTGATCTGAATGGAAATAAATTAACTGCAAGTGAAGTACGGTGTAAAAATAGTAAAATTGGAGTCAAATCTGTTCGTTTTGTGGAAAGACCAACTGATTTATGCGCAATTTTCTTTTTCTTTTACTTTATATTAGTGATAATGATACCGTGCATTTGACAAGTTGTTATATACTTATATAAACCTGAAACTCTTTGTCCTCTGTGTTTTCGAGCTTATTGCTGTGTTACTATCCCAGTTATGACATTTATTTTATCAGAGAACGATTAGGGAGGTTAGTGAAAAGAAACACTGTAATTCTCCTCACGTCATAGTGATCTTCATGGACAATAATTTTCTTTAAGTAATGTTGAGTGCATAGAGCTAACAAATGAGGCTCTCCATAGCTGTGCGTTGCGTTAAGAGCTGCAGAGTGCTGAGGAGAGGTGTTGTGTGTTGAGGGGTTAACCCCTGCTGTTCCTGTCTGTCCAACACCCCCACCCCCACCCCCA
>JAPTYQ010000015.1:26840968-26853347 GCA_029814465.1 Ostorhinchus cyanosoma | reverse complement strand
ACACATACACACACACACACGTACACAACCTCGTGCCATAACCCCCTCTCTTCCCTTTTGTCCAACATACACACACATCACATTCCCCTCTTGACCCTTCAGGCATCCTCTGCTCCATCTACTGGCACCCTCTCATTGTAGATGTGTGCTTATATGTGCAATGGGAGCTTTGTAAACCCATCACTACATGCATCCGTTTGTGTTGTCATTCTCTGTTTACATGCCTATACTATATGTATTCACGCACGCAAAAATTCATGCATACACTAGCAGCAAACAAAAGCAGAGGCCCGAGACGCCCTGTAGATTCAGACAACCGTGTGAGTGAATTTCAGGCTTGTTTACCTCCAGTTAGTCAGTGCGGAGACGACTGAGGTAAAAAGATGGGGAAGTTACTGCTGATGTGGACCTAAACTGGCTTGAGAAATCACATTAGGCAAAGTTTTTTTTATTTCCTACTCTCTACTTTATTTGATCTCTGCTGAGGTTCAGCATGCGGTGATGTGATGCTTTAACTCAAGCCACAATTTACTGCTAAAAAAAAAAAAAGCCTGCGGTGGTGTGTCCAAATGAATCACGTAAAATCCTGCTACTTCTGTGTGTCCTGTATTAAAGACCAGATGTGAAACAAACACAAAAAGACGCTCGAACCAGAGATGTTACAATGACAGCAGCTCACAGTCTAAACGCCTATGAGGAAGGCAACAAAAGACAGAGGAACTATCACACTGATCAGATTATATAGAACACACATACACATGATTTGACTTAAAGACATGAACAGATTACACGTGCATGGGTGTGTTTAATATGTTTCACTTCACATGGAGCACTGCCACAAACCTAACACAGAATGAGGGCATATTCTTGTGGGAACTGAGCCAGTGCATCTGACCATGTTGACATTTTACACACTGACATTAGACGGAGAGAGGGACGGTTTGCATCCCTGCATTCACTCTCATTGTCACAGTTAAGCTTGTAAATAGAGCAGAATACAAAGACCAGGTAATATTTGCTTTTGACTGTTACGAACTACCGAAATCTAAATCTAATCTAAATCTAAATTACGAGGATAGGATTATTATTTTACTGTCTAAATGGTGATACCTTCATGCATCATCAGAACCAGAGTCTTTTTCCGTGTTTTTACAGTTTGCTCCTCAGTCTCCTCCAGCTTCGCCCCAGAGACCTAATGCATCATTTGAGGCTCATACAATTCACTGATTCTCAAGCCACTAGCTCCTACCAGCCTGATAGAGGCATTTTTCGCCACTTAGAAACACGCACTCTGTGTCCGATCCCTTCCTCCTTAATATGTCCTCTATTACCATCAGGCATTTATGCCTGTTTTTTCTACTCCAGTAACCACTGAGCACCGGCTTCATTAAAACTAATTGAATCGGAAACATGTCTGCCTGAGGAAACATTAACTCTTTCTATAAAGGAAATTTCCGATTTCATTTTGTCAATAAGGTCAAAGGACTGAGCTCATGTGTTCAATACTGATACATGCTATGCCCATAAACTTAAACTGTTCAGCGACAGACTCCATCAGGACTGGATCTGCACTCTTGTGGTTTCTGGTGATGATATGATCATTTTTAACATGCGCCCTACTTGATTTCTACTTTTATCCTGGAAAAAAAAATAAAAATCTCTGTACTACATTGTCCTGTCAATTATACTGCATTATTAATTTCTTTTGGGTAACACAATTGAGGTACAAGCATTGCATTAATGGACTTTACTGACCACACTTGAAACAATAATTTGATGGCATCCGTCAAAAATCAATGTGCAATAACAGACCCTACACAGCTGTTAAATATGAAGTAAATATTTATGAGTGATCTGACTAGGCATCAAGTTCAGTCAATCTTCTTTGAAAGGATCTGTGCGAATGATTAACCTCATTTTACTGGTGCTGTCTGGGCTGGTAATGGCCATTAGAGCTAAGAAGGAGTGAGGCCTTTGATTTTTGGCTCCTCATCATTCACAGCTTGTCGCATCCCTTCATCCTTCATACATGGCTGCTGAATTGATTGTCTGTTTAGTCCTATGAATGATAAAGCTGCTCTGGGCCACAGGCTGAGAGGGGCAGACACGGCGCTCTTCCATCTATATGCAAGGTGGATTTCTTTTCCTGCCTCACCACTTGGATTTCAGCTTTTTGCATTATTTATTGGACAATCATCAGCATTTCAATACGGTAAATCAAATAGTCACAGTAATATAACTATAGACAGTCGTATCCAAAGGGCCATCATTCAACTCATTATTCATTCATTTTGTTTAGAGCTAGAGTCGGCTGGACTCATGAGATTCATAAGTTGTGTAATCAACATGTTTTACTGCGGACTCACGGAGCAGAATCCTTCACTGTCTGAGCGGAGGGAAAGGTAACATGAAAGGATGGAATTCTGAGATTCCGAGAAGAAAGTAGGAGCAAATTAATGACAAGTTATGGAGAATCAGAAGAAACGTAGTGTTCTATCACAAATATATATGTTTTTAACCACGACCGGTCGCTTTTAGGTCTTGGGGGCTTAATATTGAGCTTAATGTAACCTTTTATGCGGATGATTTCAGAAATATGCATCTGTCATTTACATGTAAAGTTATAAAAAATGACACAATATGTAAAAACTTTTACTGCGTATTCTTTTACACTGAGTTTTACGTGAACTTCTGCGCTTTTATTCTCACCTACTGCTGCTCTCAGGTCTTTGTTGGTATAGTTTAAGAAATACTGCTGCAGGTGCGTAACTCCTGTTAAAGCAGCCACAAGTTTTCCTCTTCAAATGTCGACCAACTTCTCACACAGAGCAAAAGGTGAAAGGTCGAGTACTCTTCCCCGTCACCGAGATCAGATAAAGTGAAGGTTTAGCATGTGTTTGCTTCACAACTTCCCAATCCACACATCAGACTTGGACACTATGGAAGCAACGCTGGTGATCTGGTAAAAAGTGTTGAGAAAATTAGATTTTTACAGCTGGAATATATTATACCATAGTTACTTTTTGCTTTAAATGGCGCTTATCGTGTAGAATATTAGTCTATTTGTGTGGAATTCAGCTGGATTGTTATCGCTGCACTTAATATAAACACAGCAGATTTCCACACCTCCCCTCTGCAAGTGAAACGCAACGTGAATTTTGCAAAATTACGTTAAATAATTACACATAAATGCAGTTATATGTAGGCGAGGATGCAACGTAATCTGTGAGGATGTGTGTGAAATGTAAAGCAGAACTTCAAAAAAACAAGTGTGCAGTTATATATAGGTTTTTTTTTTTACTTTTGGACTCATTTTCCATTCATTAAAGTTAAAAAACCTGCAGAAAAATGTTCTTTTCTTTATCACAGGCCTTCTCATACTGGCATGATCGCGTCTAACCTTCTGAATGTGGAGGAAATCAAGTCTTTTGGTCTTAATGAATTTCGTCCTGGAAGTCCTCCAGCTTATATAATCATGCACAAACACTGACAGACGTCTTAGCTGCATGTGTCATGTTTTATTGTGTTGAGATAGACATATTTAAAACCTAACTGTACTTTGAGTCAATACTGGAAACTTATGACATTGTAATGAACCCTTTCAACAGATCTGCTAAATGTCAGCAAACTGGTTCTGAATGTAATCCCAATTTGCCTTGGAATTAGCACTTTAGAGTGACGATCTAATTATTTAGACAATTTATTGCCTGCTGCTAATATCTCTCAAAATAAGCTGTTCCCTTCATCTTGATCATGTGATAAATGTGGAATCGCTGTGGATAAGTCCCAGACATGCCTCAGAGCCTGGCGTCACTTCTCTGATCTGATAGTCGAAAGGAAAGGGGATTTGACAGCGGCACTGCTTCACTTCATGCACAGCAATCACTTCTGTTTTATATACGATCCTAAATGACTTTAATTTCCTCAATTAGGCCGAAACACTGCGATGTACACATCTGAGCAGCAACATGTCAAAGCGGAAATGTGGCATTCGAGGAGGAAATCGGTAAATGCAGATAAAGGAGAAACGTTTTTTTTTTTGTTTTTTTAGTTTTTTTTTTTTTTTTTTTTATCCAATTGACCGAGATCAGTGTTGGTCGGTAAAGGCAGGTCTGCGCTCCCCTGGGGGGGTCTGTCTGTCTGTCTGTCTGTCTGTCTGTATGTAATAACAGGCTTACTTTAAAAGAGCGTTAAAACAAACAAGGCCATGCATTACAGTTGGGCCGATTTCTAAGCTTCCTGATAGAAAAACCTTAACTTTACATCTGCAGAAATAAGCCAATAGTTTGTGTAAATAGTGGATAAAAAAATTACAAAATCACTGAAGGGCTGCGATTTTGAAGCGCGGAATAAAGTTGTAAACCCGTGCGTAATCCTGTTGCGTAATCCTGTTGCGCTTTTACGCAGCGTGTTCATCAAATGGAATCGATTGTGTTTTGTCTTTATTTGTCATTTGCAGGAAATCAGATTTTTTTTATTTTTGGAGTCAAAATGTGTTCACTTTATGAGATCAGTGTGTGACTTTCGGTGTGGAAAGATCAGGTTTGTGTCTGGACAAAGAAAAGGCGAAGAAATTTCTTTAAAAAAAAACAACTTTGCCTCAATATTTTAGATTCTTTGACTCAGGCAGGAAGTAAAGACATCCTGGATACATACTTCAGACCATTTCTGTTTTTAGAATATTTTCCTAAAATAATTACTCAAAGGATTTTTACGTGTAGGGAATCATCATTACTAAAAAAAAAAAAATGACCACATATTATTTAACATTTCTCAAATAACTGAGTAAATCTTCCATTCAGGGTAAATGTTTCCTTAATTATATATGTTTTTCTTTTACAGAAAATATCCGCTCATTGTCGGCTTAAATTAACCGACTTAAATGTTCACATCATAAATTATTTAAGTGCTTAGAAAGAAATGTTTGTTTAGATAAAATAAAAGAATTTCAGATTAAAAATGGAACCAACTCAGGCCTATACTCATCGTCTGCGAAAAAATCCTGTGAAACTCAGTTGAGAGATAAAAAAATCCACACAATTTCAAAGTGAAATAAAAGCTTAAATTAAAAAAAGCCTTATTGTTGTTATTATTATTAACATTATTTGCAAAGCATTGTGTTTTTGCAGACAGGCCTGTAAGCGCTGATGACAATACTTATTTTCTCATTGGTGTACAAGTAAGACTTTTTCTTTTTAATATATCTGAGAGGTGTGGATTTGCAGAATAAATTAATTTCAGAGAAACTATTTAGCAAAGAATTGATTTAAAAGTTTTATTTGTAAACATTAAATATTTCTTTCTCTCTAAAGTTTTTGAGCTCGGCACCAAATGCCTTACAGAAGTTGTAAGTACATCATGATGTCAAAGATGTGGGCCTATCACACACTCATGAATCTCTGATATAAGATGGGGATTTTCATTTCCAAACGTGTTAAATCATAACTACCTAGACGTTTATAAGACATAAAACATAGACAACGTGCTCAGCATGAACTTGGATGGTTGGAAATCGTTTAAATTGCACCATGCTTAGTGTAGCTCTTGGCAATAGAAATAATAAATATATAGAAACGTTTATATTCAACAGCAACAATACTTACAGCACATACAAACAAGGAATGTCTGACAGTTTTACAAACACCATGGGTCCCTCATTTTCTATACAGATGAGATATTTTCCACATATGCGTCATACGTAAAAGGAGTGCCATAACTACGAATCTGTATCAAATCTAGCAGACTACATAGTGTCCGGTATATATTATATATAGACATCACCTCAGCAAGTGCCTATAAAAAAAAAAAAAAACAAAAAAAAAAACAAAAAAAAACCTAGAACATGCGTTGTCTTTTCTGGATACTTTTGGGATCCTGTCAGAAACACATAGGCACGAGTCAGAAAAGAAAAGAAAATTAATCTTTTTCATTATAACAAACTTTGTACACGTTATAAATTGATGCATTGGTGGCATCACATAATCTATCATAATATACAGTGTGTGTGTGCGTGTGTGTGTTCGTATATATAAATGGAATATATTACATCTGAGTATGCAGAATCAGTAGAGCCGATGTTAAATAAACAGTGAGTGACTGCAAGACCGGATTAAATTTGTCGGCAATTTGTCCAGTGGAGCGAACCTCCCCGTCATGTTTCACTTGTTTGGCACTCAAAAAAAAAAAAGAAAAAGAAAAACAGTTTCAAAGAATTAAAAGGCCTAACATTGCAATCACACTTTCTGTTCCTCGTGTTAATTCTCCCCTTCATGACTCTTTTACTCATAATAGGGTACTGTTGTTCTATAAGCTACGGAACTTGCAAATATTCAGAAATAATAAGGTTAAAAATCTGCCAAGTCTGACTCAAAACAGTCTTTTTTTTGGAAGTTCTTTGAGGTCTCGCCATCGAGTCAGACTCAGAAAGGTAGGGTGTCGAGGAAAAGTTTGTCAATTATTGCTGGCGGAGGGACTAGGTCTTCTAGTTTTAAGTAAAAGATACGCTGCAGACCTTGGGTACATAGTGTGCGCAGTTCAGGAAGCTTTCCCAAGAGTTTTGAAAGGTAGTTGGGACGATTCAATCCACCGCCATTGAATGTCACTTGATCTTTGAGGCAGTTGACGATCTTGTTTTGGAGATCCTCCACCCTCTTGGGTTCTTTAAGCCCATGTCGCTCTGAAATAATGAACACAAAAAAAAACAGCAAATGATGATAGAGAAACTGGTTTATTGTGCAGACGCTGCAACAGTCAGGGATGTTTTTTTTTTTTCTGAATCCTGTTGAACCCACCTGTTACCATGGCCAGAGCTGCGATGCAGGAGAAAGCTGAGATGTCTATGTTCATGCTCTGCAAATTGGAAGAAAACTCCACGATTGCGTCCACCCACTCTCCAAATCCACGGACGCATTGTAGCCTGTGTAGCACCACGCCATTACAAAAAATAAGTTTGCCTTCCACAGGATTGGACCTGCAATTAATAACAAAAGTCCATTAATTACGCTTGGCAATAAATGGGGAATTTAAGAGCCTTTCTAATTATTGGGCAGCTAATAAACCCCTAAGCAATGAAGCTTGAAGGAGGAGTTGATGATGAGGAGCTGGATTGTTTTATTTTATAATTACGCGTCTTTACCTGTATGCCAGCCGCAGGACGAAAAGTTCAAGGAAAGCTGATTCGAAGAGGAGATCTTGATCCTGCTTCGGTAGATCAGAAAAGCCAGGGATCTTCTCTGCCCAGCTCCGGATGATCTCCATGGAGCCCGTCAGGAGATCATAGAACTGCTGGATGTGCTGCGTGTTGTCTCCAGTCATTTGGTAGTCAGGGTTTGCCTGGAACTGGAATTTAATTTAAACACAGCTTTAATGAGGCCCTTTAAAATATATAATCCGTGAAATTGCAAATGCCCATTTCCAAGAGAAAGAGGGAGCCTTTTTTGCTGTTAAATTCATGTCTTCTTTTTTATTAAGTTCTCTATTTCAGCGCGATTTACTTGGAGAAGGAGGGGGAAGAAAAAAAAATCTGCCACATTAAGAGCCTGATAAAGTTAGGAATTAAACGACGTATTAGAGAAAACTTTCGACGTCGTAAATTGTTGAATAAAGAAAGTGGAGCTCGTTTTAAAAAAAAGAAGATATTAATGTTGTACCTTGTTTTGTTTTTTTTTTTAAGATGTTTTAATATGTTGTGTGTGTGTGCGTTCTTTTTATGGGAACGTGGTGCTGTACTTACTCTGGAGTAATCCAAAGCAGACATGGAGGGGTTCGAGTCCACATGGGCCCTGACCAGTGCGCTTATGAGGCTCACAGGCGGCGAAGGTGGGGAGGGCTCCTGGGGGCTTTTGGGTTTGGAGGGTAGCCGTCCTCGTCGACCTTTCAGATTATCCGTTCGGACAACTGCATTAGTGAAAAATATTAAACATGTAAATCTGAAATGTGAACTTAAATTGTTGTGCGTAAACGCGTAAATGTGAAGAAAATAACAGCGGTTTTACGCACATGTTGATGCCAATACAGGAATAATTGAATTGTGATTAGAAAGATTTGAAAACACTGTCGTACCTTCTCTCACCATTCCGACGACAAGGCACTTCTGGAAACGACAGAACTGGCAACGATTTCTCCGGCGTTTGTCAACAGGACAGTTTTTATTTGCTAAACACACATATTTTGCATTTTTCTGAACGGTGCGCTGGAAGAGAAGACAAAAAGAGATGTCAGACTGCAGGCCTGTTTCCAAGGATAGAAAGTGAACACAAACACACACACTGTCTTTTTCTTTTCCACTGACACTGACCTTAAAACTGAAAAGATGCTTTTATAGCTGACTCTTGTCTTGTCTGTGCTCCATGAACCCAAAAGGGGAAGTGACAGCGAACAGACCCATGTCTGGTACATTTTACTTATTCTTTTGAGTCTGCTGTCATGTAAAGTTTTTGTGTTAACTCTGTTGCATGACTGTATTTAACACAATAGGATTTAATTAAGTGCTCATGTTTCACGCGCTTTTGTTTAGTAAAACGGTGCCAATTACAGACGCGTAAAAAGGAGCAAACAGATTAACTTTCATGTTATGGCAACACTCATTTATCATCAGTGTCATATCAGCCCACCTTGAAAAATCCTTTGCAGCCCTCGCAGGTTCTCACTCCATAATGCTGGCAGGCTGCGTTGTCCCCACATACGGCGCACAGACCCTCGTTTGACGGAGATCCTCGAGACGGGGGCGATGGCACTTGGCTGTCCACCAGCTGGTGCCCGTGGCCGAGCTGCAGAGAGTGTGGAAAGGCCAGACCAGCCTGTTTCCTTATGGCGCTCGGCACAGCGAAGCTCTGGCCGTCCAGGCCGCGGTGCGCGCCGGGGTTGTCATGGTTCATGGAGACGTGGAGCGGGCCGTCGAAGCGCATCTGACAGCTGGACACAGGAGTACCGGGAGGGGACTGCTTGAAGGAGAACAGAGAAAGCCTCGACACCGGGTTCTTGCGCTGGTCGATCATATGAGACGTCGCCGCCACATAGTTCTGGTGGAAACTGTGGAGAGATCCAGGATCCTCCCACATGTGATTGGGCTGAACCTGGAAGTTTGGTGTGGTCGGGGCATGAGGCGAGGAGGGTTTGAAGTACATAGGCCCAGAGTGAGCCATCATTTCATCCGACTGAGGAGGCAGGTGGCTCTGCTGATGGTAGTTGTGCATCTGGACGTCCTCCACCTTGATTGAGGACTGCTCTCCAGAATGCGGCATCTGATACAGACAGGGCGGTTTAACGTCGTAAGCGGTGTTATAGTTGTCCATGAATGTACTGAAACTTGGGAGAGAAGTGGTAGCTGTGATCTCAGTGTTGGTCAAGTCCATGCTAAACTTCACAAACTCAGGTGTTAAGAAGTCGCAGCTGTATTCTCCTGCGGTATGGTAGCTGTAGCTCTGGGAAGCAGGACTAGCTCCTTGAGGTGATGATCCATACTGAGCCTGGACGCAGGGCATGGCTGCAAACCAGACCGAGAAAAACATCAGAATTTCAGCAATAAACTGTGGAGAAAATGTGCATCAGTCAGTTACATCTAACTTCGGCTTGAACAGAAAATACACTCTGAGTACTTTTAAGACAGTGAGGAATTCCACAGTAAAATCACACTAATAACAATCATCTATATATGGAAATAAATAAGAATAATTTCACATTTCCTACCTCAAGTCTTCTGACAGTTTTTCGGTGACACTTGAAATGGGTATTGTCAAGAGTTGTATGGGTGTCAGGATTCAAGAAAGCGGCTCTGTTCTGGATCTTCCCCTAATGAAACACATAACTCTGACATTTACTGGATTATAAAATACAATAAAGGACTTTTTAACAATAAGCGAGATCCCACATGATGGTTTTAGAAACTAACACAAGTGCGTAAAAATCGAACCAAAATCTTAGACACAACTTTTTTGTATTTTTATTTTTTTTCCCAAACCCCTTATTGCTTAGTGAGTTAGTTCATAAAAGACTTAAACCACAAAATCTATTCCGTATTTGGTTACTATTCTGTAAATTCAGCTCGTTTCTATAAAGTATGGGATTGTTGAATAGAACCAGACCAACTTCGTGCAGTTGACAGCGGAAAACTTAACCTCAAACCAGCATGCTGAAAACGCTCGAGAATTCTAAGTCACACATCCACAAAAATCAGCTGCACGAGTCGAAACCAGTGTTTTTCTTTTGTGTATATATATATATATTTTTTTTAAATCATTCCAATTGAGCTGCGACAGGAGGAATAATAGAAAATATTTAACTCGGCTCGTATGGATGCGGTGCAAGTATAAAGCGCGTAAATACGCACAGACGGAAAAGAGAAAACGAGCTGTTCTAATCTTACCTCTTTCACATCAGGATCGTGGATTTCAATCCATGCGATAAGCACACAGGGGGTATTCATGAAATTCTGTAAAAGCTCCAAATCATGAGCGTCGGTACCCAACAATGCCAGGCGAACCGTGTGACTCCGCGCACTGACAGCGACACCAGCTTCGACTACCCACTCTGGCCAATGTGGCTTTGTTTATGTGAGCTCCGGATACCGTGGCCCACGTGTTTCACGGCGCGACGTCATCGGCATCGACACTGACATCCACCAATCCGCTGGGGAACTTTCTCAAGCCCCAATTTTTCTGGTGAGTATGTTTGTCTTGTGGTATGTGTTCTATGTTGCTTCCCACATGGACATTAGTAGAGATCTGGTGGAAAGTAAACCCACACCCCACAGACAACCCCACACCTTAGGCATTCATCTGTTTTATTCTAATATTATCAAGGATGTAAAGGAATTGATGTGCATTGTAGTTGTTTGTGTGCGTAAATTTACTTTTCATTGTTTTTTTTAATGTGCGTATTCTTTCAATCTGCACAATTTTAATGCAAATACAGGGATATTCGGATTTATTTTTTTTTAATGCATAAGTTCATGTAATGGTAATAAAAAGGCAGCCAAACGACCTCTAGTGATACGCTTTTCCTGTATATGCATTGCCTGATTGTTGTATTTTTAGTGTGAAGTTTTAATGAGTGTACATTGGCTGATCTAGGCACAGTTATGTCACAATGAGCCTGATACACCAGACTCACTACACTTGTATGAAAGAGGCCTAATGAAGCGGAGGTCAATATTATTCTTCGTTATCTTCTGACAGGATTTTCTGTATTTCAATTGTGTTCCAAATTTAGATCTCATGGCGGGGTCTTTTCTTTTTCTTTCTTTCTTTTTTTTTTTTTTTTTTTTTTGCGGGGCGGGCTGCCTATTCATAGAGCTGATAGTGTATGTGAGCTGCTTGGAGGAGGAAGGGGGGATAATTAGTGGGCCTGTAGCCAGTTGTCATGGGGGAACCAATTTAGTCCCCAGAGAGGGAAACGTGATAGGAGCGGGCAGAATGGAGAGTGACGCAGAGAACGCTCAAGTTGACGCAGACGCCAAAATAATCTTTTGGCCTTATTGTTCTGCAGCGATGGAATTACTGATCTCACTGTAATCTTACACTAACACCTTGTAGCCAATCACTGTGACCATATTTTCTAGATGCATACTGCAGCACAAAGTGAGCAGAGGAGTGGTAAAGATGTGTGCATGCATGCATCACACCACAGCATCATGCATTCACCCACTCATGTTGTATTTTACGCACAGAGCAGTTGGAGTTCTTTTGCTTCTCAGTGCACACCCAGGCAGAAAGTGCACAGCTGAAACAGAAAGTAACTGTATCATGGTTACACTCACCTCTAGAGGACACTATTGTTCACCACCCATACATCAACCAGCTCCTGCTTCTTACAATTAACCTTTTAATTAACCTAACCCCATTAAGGCTGTGTGGTCACGCCCTGTCGTTTTCAGGTATTCTGTCTGACAGGATTTATAAATTACAAAAGATGAAGACGGTGCATTGTTGTTATGAGGAGTAAAATAATCCAAGAAAAGTTCCTCTTAAGACAACTTCTCTTAGATTTTTAGGGAGTGTAAGATGCTCCTGGTGTAAAACCCGCAGGAACCTAATGATCAACATACTGAGATCAACGCCAAAGGCCGCTGTGTAATTGAAATGTATTTACATCACATCTGCATAACAAAATCTGAAGATGCACTGGTCACACTGCGTGTATCCACTGTTATCCACTTACCATTTAGAGCTTAGAATGAAAACACAATTAGCAGCTTAATTGGCCATTTTACTGAAGAATAATTAACTTCCCATTTATATGCACAATTAATTGACAGTCCTCTGAAAGTGAAGTATTGTATAAATAAAACTTAGTGCTCTATGGGGTTGTATTTTTGATTAAATGTTTGAACATACGTTTACTGAGATGAGCAGTGTGTGTAGGAGTGTGTATGTGTGTGTGA
>JAPTYQ010000015.1:26816036-26827929 GCA_029814465.1 Ostorhinchus cyanosoma | reverse complement strand
ACAGGAAGACTTGCATGACATTAAAGTAAAACAACAGGTTTTCACTTCCTGCCTCTTTCTGCCTGGTATACTTAAGACTTTGACATCTTTTTCTCCGTATTCCTGAATTCCCTGCCTTTTCTTCAGGAGCGGCTCCTCTTTTCCAGTGCGGGGAAGGAGGAGGAGGGAGGGGCTGTCGGGAGCCCGTACGCAGGCCAAGGGGCCACTGTGGCTTTAAGTGTGCTCCTTGTGTGGCCAGAGCAGCCATCGCACTGATGCAAAGTGACAGGGACAGATGTGACATATCGGTTCCGACACACTTCCATACCACCAGTCACAGGCTCGGGGTGACTCACATCCCCCTGCTCTGGTCCTGTCCCCCCGCTGCAGGACAACACAACGATGCTCGAATGAACCTCGCCATCGCCCTCACTGCTGCCAGGTATGGGGCTGCCATAGCCAATTACACTGAAGTGGTGCACCTACTGAAGAGGGCAGACCCTCAGACGGGGAAAGAGAGGGTCTGCGAAGTGCACTGCAGGGATGTGATCACAGGTAAATCCAACAAAAGCCGCTTCCTTCCGTCCTGCCTCACTCTATTCCAACTCTCTCTAGCGCTCACAACAGGGGCCCTCCCAGCACCTCTTACTCACTGCTAGTTTGCACATAGTCATTGCACATCTAATGCAGGGGCTTTTAATATTTTATAAGCGTTTTATGGTGTAGAGGGCTGCTTCATATCTTGTAGGAAGGAACATAAGACGGAATTAGCGTACTCCAAATGGCCTTACTTACCTTTTAAATGTCATGCATAGGGCCGGCTTTGGAAGAATAAAGCAGTTAAGGGTAAAAGATGGTATTCTGAAACATTTCATGAATAACCAAGATTTGAGGATCTCAACACATGACCACCCCCTGATGTTTTAAAAGATGGAAGTGTGCTCTTGGAGGAGATGTCTCACTTTAATAATGTGAGAGGAGGGCCTCACATAGAGAGGGGCTTAGACTGAAAGGATAATAGACACAGTTTTGTCATCAGTTCTTTTTTCTTTGTCTTTTTTCTGCTTTTTTTTTTTTTTTTTTTTAAATATGAATTTCAGAGCATCTTGCTCGTTGTCATTCCGTTCTCCTCCGTCTCTCTTTTAGCAGCATTAGTATCACAGGGGCAGTCTGTCATTCATCTTGTAGTCAAAACATATCATTTGCTATTCTCATGGTATCTTTTGATATGTGTCCCATTATATACTGTAGTCAACATCAGAATCACATTAACAAACATTTCCCTTCCACAATTTCAAAAGACTCCCTCAGTCACTGCCACTGTGCTACTCTGTGACACAAAGAGGCAAGAGGGAAATTAGGTATGTCTGTTTCCTATTAATTACAATCCTGGGAAGTCTCCCATGGACACACTCGAGCCACTCTATTACGGAGAGAGGGGGGCGTTCGCTGATAAATTAATAATCCAGCTTGTCACCAGCCACAGATGAATAGCCCCTGGTGATTGATGCTGTTTTCTTTCATAGGGCAGGAATTTGATGTCAGAGCCAAATGTGTTATCAATGCCACGGGACCTTTTACGGACGCGCCGCGGAAAATGGATGATCAGAAGAACCCCGACATCTGTCAGCCCAGCGCTGGGGTGCACATCGTCATCCCTTTTGCAGGTAACTAACGGTGGGCCCCTATGTCTCTGTCACTGTCCCCCTGTATCACCTGCTCCTTAGCGCCGCTGTCTAATCAGTTCATTAGCTCCCACCAGTAAGACTCCTCTGCCTCTGGCCACAGCCGCCAGCCTCTTTCTGGCAGCTCTGTTGGTATGACTTGATCGCAGCAGGTGCTGAATAGAATTGGGAACCACAGCCAAGAGCGTCCTGTAACTGTTCTGTTAACTTTAAAAAGACATTACCGTCCCTTGCATCTTTAGTTAGCAGCCCAGTTGGATTTTCGTGCAAAGCCGAGTCAGATCAAGCTTCATTTCCTCTTGTGGAGGTTACAGCTCTGCTCTGATTGGATTCCTCTCTGCCTGGGCTCGAGCTGGGATTTCTGCTTTCTTGTTGATGCATGTTATTTGTGTTTGCAAGGGAGGAAGGCTACTCCCGTGACCCAGCCTTCCCCCTCAGCTTTTCCTGTGTTAAATTGAGTCAGTGCCACGTGCATGTGTTTTAAACAGGACAATATGTGCACTTGTGGTTGAGGCAAGGGGAGCAGTGGCTGGAATTGAAACCAGCTGAATTAATCTCCTGGAAACAGCGCTGACAGGAGCCTGATTATGGGGTGTCCCTTCAACCAGCCCGACCCGCTTGTGCCCTCCCCTCCCCAGCAGACCAAAGGTTAATGCAGTCGTCTTGTTTGTTCCCCTCCTACCCATGCACCCTTCCATGAACATAACGCATACAAACCTCCGGTGCCAACAACAGGGAGCTCCTGGACCCCGTCACATCAGTCTCTTATGGCACTGGAAGAGGATGGTCGAACACACTCGCACACACCAAGTTATTCACGTGGAGAAGGGTATCAACTTCTCCCTGACAACTGCTCAGCTTCCTCAGTCCTAATATAGAAGGTGATTATCACACTTACATAACCTTACTTCACTGTGGTGTCTTCTACGTTCTCGTTCCTATTTTCTTGGATTTATCGTCATGGAGTTTAATTGTAAAATGTAATTTAGTTCAAGTTTCGGTTACTTTATTTATACCTATAATAAGATTTGTTATTTATTGTATTATTCAGTTTTATTATTAATTAGTTAACAAAAACGAAACCAATGAAAAGCAGAAATCTAAGTACAACTACATTTTTATTAGTAACCAAAACTAAATGAAACTTTATTGTGTGAAGTTATGAAAAAATACATTTAGTTTTTGTTTGTTTCATATTAATGGCTTGCAAGTTATTCACACTACCACACTTTTATTATTGTTTGAGCTCTGTCTCACATTTTTGTAGTTTTTTTATTATGTGACACTTCTCATTTACCTTTTTTAATCTTGCAATATATTACAAAAATAACTCTACTATCTCTATCTATTCATGACTGAGCCTAAACTCAAAACTAAAACAACTCAATAAAAATTAAAAAGAAATACAAAATGATGAAAACTCGATTTGGGTACTCGATTCAGACCAGCATCTTCTCAGATCTCTTTCCATGCATCTCTTGTCACGCTACGTTGCCTCTGTGTGAAGCAGCTGTGATACTAAGGTATAACTAGCCCAACAATGTCAACATAACATTTCTCACAGGAAGAAAAAAATGAGTCATCACTGCACTTACACTTGCGGCACTATAGCCTGGACGTCTGAATCAGGCCTAATTCATAACAGCCATTTATGATAATAAATACACGTCCAACAATCTCAACAACTCCCCCTCCCCCATCTACCCACCCACCCTCTCTGATTTACAAATAGCTGATAGAGCAAGCAGCTGACAGAAATAAATGAGCTAATCTGATGGCTGTGTAGGACTTCCACCAGATATTAATTCATCAGGAGGCCACAGAGTGCAGACAGATACAAATTCCTGCTTTAATTATGTATGGGAGCTGTGGTGGAAACAGGAGACACCTCTACTACCAGGACTATTTCTCAGGGCAACTTTATGAACCCCTTTGATTCCATCGTTATTTTGTTTTCCTTTAGATATAATAATACACGTCCCTTCTGTTTTCCCCAAACACTCAAGCCAAAATAGATTTTTTTTTTCTCCCCCCCTTTATAGCAATGCTTTCACATGAGACATTTGATAATGAACAAGTGAAAAAAATAACCTTTGCCACATTAAATTATATTGTTTTCGATTTGCAATTTTTATGAGGCCTTCCTGGAGCCTGTTTGATGTATTTTGTTCCCACTCGGAGCCTCAAATGGCCCTTGCCGACTGGCAGGCTTATCAAAACCCACGACGGCTTTATTGAATGAGTGACCAGTGGGTATCTAAACAGAATGCAGGGCTATTGATTTTGGAGAAGTGGTCTAATTGTTTTCAGTAGACAAGGGCTTGTCCCGATTATTTGATTGATTAGCTTGATTCTGGTCTGCCTCCTCATCCTCCTCCTCCCTTGGCCAGTTAATAGCACTGTAATCCCAATACACTGCTGTATTTCTAATCCATCATCATTATCATGGCTGTACTCAGCACAAGATTAGTCCATGAAGGTTTTTTTTTTTTTTTTTTTGCATTCTTCAATATTAGCTCTGCCCTGTGTATGCTAAAGGGAAAAAATGAGAAAAAGGAAGCTGATACATTTGAGTTACTGTAAAGTACAGCACAGGAAAGATTCAGAGACAGTTATAGATTGATGCACACATGGGAGATAAAAGGAGAGAAAGATGGATATACAGACACAGGAAGAGATAGAGGAAGGGATGTTGAGGATATGTCACAGTGGCTCTCCAGTTCAAGCCTCACACTACATCTGGCTTCAGGCTGTGTGGCCGCGGATGGCAGGGTGACATGTGGCGTATGTCTGGGCGAGACCCTGGTAAAAGTCCTGTAGTCACAAAATGAGCAGCAAAGACCCCGAAGCCTGAGAAAAAAAAAAGAAGGAAGGGGACAGAGGGAAGCATGGGGGGAAATAAGTGTGAAGTGATGGAGCGAGAAGCCGTGACTGGCGGAGTCCACATGGTCTCCGTCCTTGCCTGTGGTACTGCCAGGACCGGGGTCTTCACTCATTTGTCTAAGAACACGGAAAGAAGGGGATGGGGGTGTGAAGAAGGGTCACACCAGAGGGGTTTGTCACATTGTGTGGAGGTGACACCTCAAAGGACCTACTGGCCCCCACAGTGGACAGCCAGTGTCTCCCCAGTCCTTCCCTTAAGGGTTCCGGGTGTCCATAGCTCTCCTCACAGTCACACCAGACCCCTACTCCACTGTACTCGGTTTGACACTACTGGAGTATCCTCCGAGTGGACTGGCATCTTTAAAGACTTCCTTTGTTCAGTTTCCTCAGCTTGAAGTGGACTCTCTCTCTGTTTTGTGGTGAAATCTTTCCACACGATACAACAGTTTCATTCCCCAATCATGAGTCAGCCGAACAAAGAAGGCATCAGTGCAGCTCACCCTGCCTCTGGAAGTGAGCAACCAAGCAACTTTTGACTAAATATTTCCAGTTTAGCCCTTACATTATATGGAACATCTTCTCTTTGTTTCCTGTGATAATTCACATTAAAATTCAACAATATGTAGTTTACCGTCTTCATTCAGTAGATTATACACTATGTTAGTGGAAACTGTGCAACATTTTTTCCCATCAAAATAATCAATTACACCGCAGAATCCATTGTGCTGGGGCTTCCAAGGTTAATACAGCTCCAGAGACATTGTTTATCATGCATACCTTTCATTTTATACAAGTATAAATAGCCATTGTCTTCATCTGCATGCTTTTTATTGCCCATATGAAGCCTTCTGCTCCACAGCTACTAGACTGTCATAAATGTTTAAAAAATGCCCTTTGATAACGAGTTTGTCATTGTTTTATTCAGAAATATCAACCAGCCCATTATAGTGGCAGGTATTTTTTCAATCAATACACAATAGTGTATTAATATTTAATTCTTTATATGTCACTACCATATAAGAAAAAGTGGAATGTTGAGAAGCACCAGCTGGAGCTCATTTGTTTTCCTGCTGTAGCAGTAAATAGCCAGAATAGACAAGTCAGTTGGAGTGTGCATGTGCTCACACAGACACACATATATCTGCAGGATGTGTGTGTGCCTGCATAGCGTTGGTGTCCACATGTGTATGTTTGCCAACATGATTGTGTCCCTGCTGTCTTTGTATGAGACAGGAGGGGAAAAGTCTTGGCTGCCTGGAGTAGTTACTGTCCTTAAGTCATGAAGCCTGATTCCAAGGACAATGTCAATCTGAAGTAAAAGAAAAACTGCCTCAATAACCAACAACAGTAAACCTGTGATGATCTATGCTTCAATCCAGTGTAGATAATACAGGCCAAGTCTACTTTATTGCTTTTTCAAATTCAGCTTAGAGATGACATTTCTCTGTCTCTTTTTAAAGTTTGTTCTTTGCCATTTCCACAATACCCAGAATTCATGCAAGTCATGTGTTCGATCTAACCCTCAACATCGTCGCACTGCCCCTGGAGGTGCACATCCAACTCCCAATGCAATGGAGCAGTTTTGGCTGATTCCCTAAAACGGTTACGTAGCTACTGATCTGGGACCTGTTAAAGGGTCAGTAACACTTAAACTACTGTGAAAGAGAAGGACAGCTACAGTGAATGAAGTGCAGGTGTCGGAGAGTAACTGAATGAGCCACCAGTGTGTGATAAGTGTGCAGATCCATACTCTAGTAGTGATAACAGCCTGTTGTCATCCTGCAGTGTGTCTCTATCTGTCTGACAATATACATGTAACACTAGGAAAGTCTATGCCATGTTACACTTAAAATGAACTGTACAATGACCTGCAAATGACAAGCGCAGACATTTGCAGCCCCCTGCGACTTTGGTGTGAATGAGTTTTAACCCTTTATGAGTGAAAAGAGAGGAAGAAAGCATAATCTATGATCCCAATGTTTCTGGAATGTTTAAAAAGGTCAATATGCTGATATTTTTGACAGTGCTTGACCTTTTGTGAAAAAAGTAACAAAACCATTGGAATTGAAATAACTTCTTTGTTTAGTTCTGGCACATAATGTATCACAGTCAAAGCATGCTGTCTCCCCACAGCATCTGCCCATGAGTGACTTGACTGTTAATCCGTCGTATTGATCTAATATCAAAAGGTGCTATTTAAATGCAGCATAACTCCCCAGGAGCCATGATCTGTCAGCAGGCTCTGTTTGGAGTCTGGCTGAATAACTAATGCCTGTATTTTTTCTGTCACTGTGTCCAGGTGGCCCAACATCTGGCCTCTACGTTCAGAGTCTGGGTTCTGTGAAGTGATCAGGACGGTTCATATAGCCAGTACATGTAGGTATGTAGCACTTTACAAGAGCAGATATAAAAAAAACAAAGGCAGTAGAAAAATAAATAAATGTTTAGGAGTCAAATTTCCTTTAGTGAAGAAAAAACAAATATAAGGCCACCCTGAAGTTGTTAAATCACTATAGTCTTTAAATTATGTAGGACTAAAACTAACCAAAAGGGTTTTGAAACAAATCCTGAAGGTACCAAGAAGCCAGTGAAACAATAAAGTCAATGTCACACGAGACCTTTCTGGGATCTTTGGTCTTGAGGAAAGTTTAGCAGCATGTTACGTGTCAAACTAGCATTGGCTGCTTTGAGCGACAGGTTCCAGAAGCAGAAACAAGTGCTTATTCTATAAGAGGAGTATGTATTGTACTGTATGTGCAACCACTGCCACAAACACTCCTGGGTTTCCTGAGCATCACAGCTGCAGAAGAAGCTGTGATCTGTGGCAGGCAACAGGAAATGATCTGAAGAGAAGACTCGGGGTTCATATTCGACACTGACATTCAATAATAAACAATGGCTGAGTGAAAAAGCTCTAAAACTTTTTTGTCTTCCTTTTGTTGAGCTCATAATTCTTTTATAAATGCCAGTGACTTAGTGTACAATTGCATTCCCAGTGTGTGCTAATGCTGTGTCAAATTAAGCCTAACACCGGCCTGTGCATTACTGTCTATTTAGAATGGATGTATTTGACAGCACTATTCACACTGGTAATAATCCTAGAACACCTCTCCCCAAGCTGCTTCTTCAATTCCAGCTCTGGTATTCCCGCACATGCATTAGATTGACCTCACATTAACCCAGATACATTTGATCTTTAAGAGCCATAAATTGGCTTTTGTCATTACCATAGGTTAATTACTGAGATTTGCTCTGTACCGTTGCTACACTGAGATTGCAATAATAAGCACCACACAAAAGCCATTCACACAGCCTGCGTGAGCACTAAATAGGCATTGTTTTGATCCTTCTATTCCTGTCGGGAGTTGTGTTTGTATTGGTCTATTATTAGTGCTCTACCTAGCAGTACTTTTGATACAGTTTGATTCTGCTGAGCTAAGTTAAAACCTTGCCCTTCCTGTCATTCTCTCCGTAATAAGTCATCTGAGGTCCAGCCCCAGACGTGGATCTGATTGTTGTCATTGCATTCCTAGTGGCACCTCTGTGAAAAAGGGAGACCTTGAGATAATAACTACACACAAAATCTCACCAAATTTCTATCTGATTTTTTTAATGGTGAATTAAAAAAAAAAAAAAAAAGTTCTCTCTCACGAACTCTGCTCAGATTAGTCTCAGTTCACATAAATCTCAAAGCAAAAGATATTTTCCATTTATAAATACCAACAAGTGGTACCAGGCTCAACAAACCCCGCCCCTCACATGTATTGTAGCTTACTTTGGAATCAATCCAGCTGATGTCATCATGTCTATGAGTGTGATGATGTCAGCATATCAATCGCCTCAGTATATGCGGCAAGTTTGAAGTAAATTGAAATAAAATTGATGTTTTTATAGATGTGAAAGTTCACCCGTTCTAAGTAAATGGGAGGAAAAAAGGTTTTAAAAATTCATAAAAAATTTGAACTTTGACCTACTTTTCACAAAATGCCATCATATCTATTCTGGGTCACTGGCAATCTATAAACCCAATCTGGTATGAATTCAGCCAATAGTTTTGCTGCTACAGATGTGAAATTTTGCCCATTATAAGTAAATGGGGAGAAAAAATATTAAAAAAAATTCATGAAATTTTTCTTAACTTTGACCTACTTTTCCCAAAATGTAATCACATCTATTCTGGGTCACTGGCAATCTATAAACCCAGTTTAGTATTTAGTAATTCAACCACTAGTTTTAGTGCTAGTGTTAATAAACAAAGAAACAAACCAAACCAAAAACAATACCCCTTGCTTCCCCTTTTTTTTTTTTGGGTAATAAATCTGTCTGATGTCAATATTTCAACCTCCCATGAGAACCCTGTACGAGACACCAGTTGAAATGCGGTACCACTAAAAACACGCTCTGAACAGGTACAACATACCCTTGTGTCATTATTACTGGTGGGTGTTGTTTCTCTGGTGTGCTTTTATAAGAACTGAAGAGGTTTTAGATTTCACCCCTTTTATGGAAGCCCACTGCTGATGATCTTCTTTTAGCTCGGTAACCATGACACTCAAACTCTGCCTGATATGCAGCTACAAAACTCTACATGTTGACTAGAACAGCACATTCATGTCAGTTTTTTTGTTTTTTTTAACGTCGTGAAGAATTCAGTTTTCTGTTGACCGCTGATGGTATAATTTATAATTTTACTGTACATGTTTGGGAGCACAATGGGTATTATCCAGCACACATTAAAATAGGGAATCAGACTGCTTTAATAATGTATAGACAGATGTTTTTTTCAAACGCTAAAGAATAACAATGCAGTACTTAGTAATAAACTGAACTAAAAGTCAGTAATAATGGCAAAATCCTTCATGGAATTTGGACTACATCATAAAAAGTAAACTTCCCTTGTAATACTGTGCAATATTGTACAATAACAGCGTGTGTCAGTGGCAGCGTTAAATCAGTGCTGCTCCCAGGCCACAGGGGTATAACAAATAGGACTATATTTTGGCCCTGTCGTTAGTTCAAGCCAGTTCCTCTCACTTTGATAGGAAGTGTATGGATTACCTGTAAACACACATTCAGCTGGTGACAGGTCTCTCTAAGTGAGCCCTGCTGCACTACTAATTGAGCTGTGGGTTCACGGTAGCTTCTTGTGTGGGAGTTTGTGTCAACACAATTTCTAAATTAAACACATTTCAGCAACAGCAAACACTGAAGAGACATATTCATAAGAATTTTTCATCATTTCAGATATGAAATGCCTATATTATTCTGCATTTGACCTGCTTTGATAGATTTTTGGACTTGTTGAAGTGTTGCAGTAAGAAAACCAAGCTGCTTTTCACTTTCACTTCTTGCTTCATTGTCTCTGGAGTTTGATGATAGGTTATATTTGACATACTCAGACACAAATATATGAGTATTATAAAAGCCTGAAGTTTTAAGGTAGTCAGTTTAAAATGGTTTAGAGAAAAATAAAATTCATGGTAAGCAGAGTTTGTGACAAATGAGCGTCAAGGGATTTTACAACGGAGCGTGGTTCAACAAACGATACTGAGACTAAAGACGACATGTTCTAACCTGGTGTGTTTCAGCTAAATAGTTTATGCTTTGATCATGTGTATCACTGTAAGTCAATCATATCATTTTGGTATGATACCCTGACATACCCAACATTATCCTAAGGTTTACAATTAGACCTGTGGTTCAGCAGAATGCATGTCTTAGCTGTGATGGAAGAGATTAACATCATATTGAATGAGTTTTTTTTTTGTATGTGGTTTTAACAATACAAAGAAAAAAAGTAATATTTGTTTAGTCCATGGTTTGGCTACCTGATGGGTTAAAACACCTCATACTGTCGCTTGTCTCATAAAATGATCATTTTGTTACTGTTAGATTTTTTGTCACATGGTGCTGTAATTTGTTAGCCTATGGATAAATGACAAATTCATGGGGCCCAGCATTTGTGGGTAGCCCATGGAGCAGAGGGGGCGGGTGAATGGATACAGGCTAGAAGTTGTGAAAATGTTGTGAAGATCCGCTGTATGAAAGAGGCATAGAAGTCAGGAATCGGACGTTGAAAGCATGTTAAGTTTCAGTTTTGTTTTCACAGTAGTGTAAGTGATGTTATGTATGGGACCCCCCGCCCCCCCCCGAACTATGGATCAACTCATGACTGAGGCTTTGGTCAGAGGCCCCATATTGCAGACTGATCTCATGAAATCGCGTTGATTTGGCGTGCTATACGTACACATTTTCATCCTTTTGTGTGTTATTGAACGCCATTTGATCTCAAAATCTCCGGTTTACATATCCGTAACCCCTAAACACCATAACTGCTAATCACATGGTTTTTGATGGAGCGTGAACATACACACAGAAAGTTTATAATGCGTACAGATAACAGGTCAATTAAAAGTGGCGAATATATTTACGCACTTCATGATATCACGTTGCATGGCGTTAGTTTAGCGTCACAATGACAGACCAGCAGATTGACTCACTACTCCCTCTAGTGGTCACGTAAATCCAATGGTCCCTTGATGTAAACATGATAAGGACATTGAGATCTTGCGCCTTTAGTCAGAATATCATTATTTTAATTACCTCACAGATTTAATTACCTCACAGATAAAGGAAAAAGCCGAACACGTACAGTAAAAGAACTAGTCATGTGAAAAACCACGGCGATGGATCTACTTTATGTGAAAGGGAATGCTTAAGTTATCTTGTCATCTGTCATGGATGTGAGGCTCGACTCCCAAGTGCCTATACATCCATAAAACACCACAGTATAAGCTTTCCTTGGAGTAAAGTCATGACCTGTCAATTAGAGGCTGTAAATCAGGACATAATTCTGCATAAAATGAAACAGTGACTTTTACATGACAGATAAATTTTAACAACTCTGGCTATCTCTGGCAGATTAAATGAACAAAAATACATTCAAATGCGAGAAAATAAAGAATTGTATGGTGGATTCATTTCATGATCTTCGTCTCTGTGCCGCTGTAAAGGTACATCAGAAATAACTAAGAGGAGATGATGAAAAAGTGCACACAAAGAAAAGGAAATAAGTATGAGACATATTGCGAACTGCACTCTGAATTAGCTGTCCACACGCTGTAACAGTAGATCCTATATTAAGGATCACTTGAGAATTACATTTACAGGTTTTCACATATCATCACACAAGCCAGACATTGAACTGGGAGGTTGGAGCTCTGAACTGTCTGAACAACACTTGTACTTATAATCAACCAACTTAGAAGATAACCTCAAACTTTTTTTTTCTTGCTGCTATAAGATGTAGGTAGTGGTATGATTATGGACCACTGCTATTTTGTTAA
>JAPTYQ010000015.1:26775063-26794457 GCA_029814465.1 Ostorhinchus cyanosoma | reverse complement strand
TACACACAGGAGTTAGGACTTGATTGCATAACCATTGTTTTTGATGACTTTTGATGGTCTAATAATTTTTTCCATGACTGTATTCATGATATGACGCATCATATTTGCAGATTAGGGATAAAACTATTTGCTTGATCAATGAATTGTCCACTATTAAATCATCACAAACTATTCTATTGATAAATTAATCAGTTTGAGTAACTTTTAAAGGGAAAAAAACTCATCTCATCTATGACA
Source organism: Ostorhinchus cyanosoma (assembly GCA_029814465.1). NCBI lineage: Eukaryota > Metazoa > Chordata > Actinopteri > Kurtiformes > Apogonidae > Ostorhinchus > Ostorhinchus cyanosoma. The sequence goes on along the minus strand of JAPTYQ010000015.1, from coordinate 26,794,220 downwards.
GCAATCACAATGTCTTTGTCTTGTTGACCAAACAACACATTTGACAATTCTGACATTTTAAAGGCCAAACAAGTAATCGATTAATCAAGATAATAATCGTCACTTAAGTGACTCTGAAGTTAATCATTAGTACCCAACCTAGTGCAGATGTTGTAATAATTTCACCTCTAAAGAAATTAAAAACACACAAGCAAGTGAAATGAAAAGCCCATTCATTTTTAATTAAAAAGAATTGATGTCAAGTGAGCAAACAAGCTGGTAAATATTTTGGCGAACATCACTAGTGGGACAGATGTTGATACCCAGATACCCAATTGACCTCTCAAAAGAAGAAGAGGTTCGTTTCTGTTAAGGAAAACTGGTCACATATGATTTTAGGCAATAATTAATGCACTGCATAAGTAAGTAAGCTGACGGAAATGTCCCAAATGAGACACAGTGGAGGGGGATCATGCCCAGTCACTGCAAACCATTATTTCTTTAGCAGAATACAACCTGGGCTGTTATATTAACTATTCCTGAGAAATAAAGAATATTTCTTATATGTGTCAGTAAAGGTTGGTCATGTGTTCTTCATATTAAATAATACAATAGTTTAGATTTTTTTTTTCCCACTAAAGGTAAATTATAAAAAAAAAAAAAAAATCCTCAATTTCCAAAACAGCGCTTTAAAGCACCTAAGGCCTACAGTATATGAGACAGGCATTGTAAACACCAGCAACACTGCCCTGTATAGAATCCAATGAAAATGATAATGGAGGAAACAATGGCCTCAGGCAATGTAGCAGCAACCCAGCTCTGCCGGTGTTACAAGGCATCACTTTCCCTTTATTAGGAGTAAGCATGATTGTTAGTAGACCCTGCATAAATATTTGGGGTAAATACACAATATATCATTTTTCTTCACACTTGAATTGCATTATGATTTCCATGCAGACTCAGGTGAACTGGGGTCAAGGGACTAAATTAAGTGGGTCTTGGAAGCAGCTGCAATGGTTTCTCTCTTTAACCATGCTTGGCTGGTTAAGCTATCAAAAGCCGCTTGTACATGCATCATAAAAAACACTGTGTGTGTGTTTAAAATGGTATTAAAATGCTGTTGACCCTTAAAATTAGAAAGGGAAACGTGCAACTCTTTGCATGGCAATTATTTCATGTCCATCTAGCGCACAGTAGAGTAGGGATGAATGACCGAGGCCCCTTGAAAATTTATTGACAGGCAGGCGGAGGAGTGAGCTCGTTCATTTATGACAATGGGGCGTGATGACATCACGCCATAAAAGCCCTCCGCAGGGTCAGATGGCATAAGCTGCACGGTTCGGAGTCTTTGTGTTTGCTATGCATGAATATATTAGAGGTAGAGTGGGTCAGTTGTTGACATTGCTTTCCTGTGATGTATTGTGACATCCGGTACTATGATGTTTTTTGGAACACTGTGCTTAAAATGGTTCCCGTTGGAGATCCTGATCCACCACGAACTTAAAGAAAGACAATGTGACTGGTGATTCTCCGTTAATTTTATACCACCTTTTGTCATCAAGCAAATCTAACTCAGTGCATCTATAAATGATACCGTGATACGATACTTTGGTTAAAAGACACGATATTGGTCTATGGAATTATTCTGATGATGTGAACAGTTGCTACTAGTTTCACAGTCAAAACAAAAATCTAGAACTGATTTCTTCTGATTTCTTCTAAAGATATTAAATCACAGTACAGGACTCATAAAATACACCATCATGCCACCTTGTGTACTTTAGAAAAATATGATAAACATTGAACAATCATTTTGATCTGATCTCCAACGTCAATGACCTACATCATTTCATTAGCAAAATGTGCATGCTCCCTACAAATTTGGTTGCGACTCTCCGTTTGTATAAACTCAGAGCTGAAACTGTAAGCACAGGCTATTATGATAATTTAGCTTACTTATAATAATTAGCTGTTGTATATTCATTAGCCTTTTAATTGGTTAACTCTGGGGACCGCCAGCAATTCCAGTCAGTCAAATACACTAATGATACAAGAGCTCACATACGTATGCACACATACACACACATACACACACACACACACACACACACACACACACACACACACACACACACACACCACACAGTTCTCCACACAGAAAGACCTTGCAGAAATAACCTCCCCCTGAACTTTTGTAGAGCACTTTCCCTCCAATCGCTCCAGCTTTCAATACAGCTGCCAGTTTTGGCCAGAAAAGCAAGCTTTAACTCTGAATTTGCAGCTTTGTCCTTAGTGAGAGGAAGTACCTGTGACATCTGCACTGACATGCTGGAGATAATCCTCCATGTGATTGTCAGACAAATTGGGGGTCAGCGGCGCTGCAGACAGGGGAACGTGGCAAGGGACATGGAGGAAATGTTCAATCACGGGCCAGCCCATTCGGGAGCCTCCCTTTTCAGCCTCTCCAGCCTATGGTTCATCTCTCTTTCGCACTCTCACTCTCTCTTTCTCTGCCCACAGCTGCCGGGTTTCCACTGGGAGGGAGTTGTATTATGGCTGGGTTAATTTACTGATTAATATCCAGCCACTAGATCCAGCTTTCCCCAGATGGCCAATTAAAAACTACAACTGGCAGCACACATAGGCCTGGCAGCAGGTTGCCGTCGGGCCTAGGGCTTGAGGCTGTGACAGAAGGTGTGGGTCCTGTTTGGGCCCAAATAAGAGCACCAACTATCTTACTCTTTGACTCTCCACACCAGAAGGACAAACTAAAGCCATAGTGCAGAGGAGAATCTGGGACTATAGGAGGACACCGCGACACAATGACAGTTTCTGTGCACAGGTCCATAGAAATACAGACAAAAGTAATGAAATACTTAAAAAACACTGTGTAACCTACTATCCATGTTTACGGTGCGTACTACTACACTAAAAACTTGTGCAAGTTCTGTCTAAATATTTCTTTTCTATACCACTAACTTTATCAAATGACGTTAATTTATATAAAGACAGTTTTTAAATTACTCATTACCAGGCAAGTTTTGAAACTATTTCTGTAGTTAATATATGACACAAATGCCATAATAAAAGACTAATTATTATTGGTTTGTAAAATGTAACTATTGCACTCTAATTGCATTGTACGTAATTTTAATAATTTTTTTTTTGTATTTAATATTATCAATGTGTATATTTGCAAATGAAGGACTTTCTTAATCTAGAATATAATTATCAACATAAAAATTGTACAATATTTTTTTTCCCTATGTTCCACTGTATGCTCTAGTACTGCACAATATTACCAGTCTCTAATATAATACAGCCTGCAATGGAGCAGTGTTAATTTCACTATAATAACCCTCACATTATGAGACACTGCTATATTTAGATGGAGGCTATTTGAATACAGGTCTTGTCTTAATACTGACACAAACCTTATAAATGAGCTAGGGTCACCATGGAAACACTGTAAATACAATGGCCACTGCTGCTCTGAGAGGAAGGGTAATTAATAACTGAATTACGGAACAGAGATAGAAAGCCAGACAGACCCATGCAGCTTCCCTTGATAAAGGAGAGTTTAATACAAACAGTTGTACTTCTACTGGGTCAGCTAAACCAGGGATATCTGGGCCATCTCTGTTCAAAGAGAAAAAGGCCAGGAACAGAATTGATGGCCCATTTCATTATGTAATTGCCTCTTTAACTTCCATGTTCTGAGCAATCGCTCTTTAAACTCAAGCTCAAGGTAATATATGCAGAGATATGAGGGTAGTCTCACAGACAGATAATTCAGTAAATAGCTGTAATCTTTGCATCACCTTTAACCACCCCGGAGCTGGCTAATATGTCATCTTAAAACCGTGGAGTGCTAGAAATGTGGTATGGTACATAAAAAACTGGTGTGGTACAGAGAGGAGTTCTACATCAACGCAGAGATGAGATGAATCCTTTTGGATCAGAAAGACCAGAGTAGGAGGTTTGCTTCTGCCGTGGATATCAAAAGTGTGGTCCAGTGGTGGAACAAGACTCCAGACAGCCTTTAAGCTGCCACCCTCAGTGTCGAGGTACAAGGAGCACAAAGCTGGATATGATTACCTACAAGAGAGTGATGCTTCCTGCCCTCCAACCCTTGAACTTAAGGTGTACCCTACACAGAATCAAAGTAAACACCAAGCTCCTGTTCAGTGCCTCTGAAGTGGGTAGATGTGAGAACACAACATGAGTGACCCGCTTCCTTTCATTTCTCTCTTCATAAAGATCCCACAAATGAAAAAAAAAAAATGCAACGCAACACACAAAGCAGCGGTGGGAAGGCTGCGCTCTTATTGAAGGGTCAGTAGTAGGATCACTGGGAGAAGGTCGCCAAAGAGCCCAAATTCACACCCCATAATTGAGTAACAGGGGTCGCTGATTACAAGGCGAGCAGCTTCGGGGAACATAGGACAGTGGTTGGAGCGCCGTTCACCTCCGAAAAACAAGACAAAGCGCCGAGAGAAGGCTTTAGAACGACAGAATATTGGATGGTCTTCACAGGTCCACCACTGTGATAAAGAATGAAGACTTAATTAACTGAACAGCCGGATCTAACAGGAACCTCTCTATCACAGAAACAGAGGGAGAGAATTCTCTTTATGTAATTAGATCAATTGGCCATGAAGCAAAGAGGCTTCATCCAAGAGAAGTGTGTGGTTCTGAAGTGGGATCACTGACTGAGGTTTGATTACCTTTTGATTGTTAAAGCAAAATTGGATTGAACCACACTGGTGTAAATCCCTTATTTTCTAATTAAGAGTTGGGAGGATTGTTTGGGCTTATTTTTCAATGGAAGATACGTGCATGAATTTTATTTTTAAGAAAAGCTTGACCTTAATGTGCATCATAAATAGTTTTTATAGCAAATGTGCTTGTCATGCTTAAATCATTAGAGGTAATTAATGGCTTCTCTGATAATTCACCTGAGTGCTTTACGTCCACTTATTCTGCCTATAAATTACCTTAAGAAGGACTCATTTCCTTGTCATTTCAAAACAGGGCGTTTAAGATGAGGCTATGTGAGATTTTTTTTTTCCTTAACAATTTCGCTGTTCAAACAGAGAGACACAATGCATATTTTGTAAGAAAAAGTTTACCAGAAAATTAACATTACATTATAACTGTGGTGAAACAGCATTATACAGTTGCAGGAAAAAAAAAAAATTATTATATAAAAGTCATCAAAAACAATGGTTATGCAATCAAGTACTAACTTCTATGTCTATCATGTGACTAAAACATACAGAAATGAAAATATGGAATGCCTAAAAGCACTGTTTTTATCAGTACAATGCCATAGATACTGATGTAAGAACTGAAGTGATTTTGGTTATTATCAAGAAAACCACTGAAAATGGCTAGACATCAGCTCTTAAATTAAACTCTTGTGAATTATTTTTGTTGTTATCATTATGCTTGTCCACACAAATGTACCTTTAGTTGTACCAGGCATTAAAATAAACAAGAAACTGAAGAAAGCAAGAGTTTTCTTATATATACATATATTTTTTTGCGATAGTATAATTATCATGAACATACTAAATATAAATACAGGGTTTTCTGTAGAATTTTAAAGCCTAGGATCTGCACTGCAGATAAAAAAACAACAATAAAACTCTCACTCCACAAGCAAAAGGCATTATCCCTTTTAGGAAAAAAAAAAATTGTTAAAAATAACAGTAATCCCTTATTTGCTCAAATGGAACTTGTTGTTGATGTAATCAATGAGTAGATGTACTTTGCTTTTCTAAATACTGTAAAAATGCATCATTTTTAGTCATATTACAGCTAAAAAAAAAAAAAAAAAGCCATCATAACACCTCAGACCTTCGCAAACCTTCAGGGAAAATCTGGTAAATATAGACTTAATTAATAGATTTTTTCATTACTGTTTGGCTCAGAGAGTACCATGTCTCTTAAATAAGGACATAGTCAGAGGCTGGTCCCAACATGAGGGTCCCTGGGGAGGGGATAGTTCTGTGGCCCAGTGGAGCAGTACAGTGCCTCTGTCTCTGTCTGTCTCTACACCTCCAGTCTCAGACAGAGGACGTGGGTGAGGGATGGGCCTCATCGTCCAGGGGAAACGGCTTGTGTCGGCCGCCCACACTGCGCCTCCTCTGTGTGAAATTGGCTGAGAGGATGTAGACATATTCCACGCACTGATCCATGGCTGAGTATAAACAAGAGAGGATCTCGCTTTCACTCCTAGAAGGTCAGGAAGCTTCCCCGTGAAACAGTAAGTGACACTGCCTCTTCCGCGCTCGCTAACAGTCTGACCGGTGGAACTTGACCCTCCTTCCTTCCCCCTCCTCCTCCCCCCCACACACACTTCCCCTCCTCCGCCGTCACCCATCTCTGTGTGGGTGTCCTGTGTACAGCCAATTCTTCTACTCTCAGCAGGGTGCACTGATATTTAGTGGCTGGGTATGCCAACTTAATCAACAATTCCAGGGACAGATACTCAAATTCACATTGAGAGACCAAGAAGCATACAGAGCTTTCAGCCTGTGACTGAAGATCCATGACCAGAGGAAAACACCTGTAATACCTCACACCCCGACACTACCCAGAGTCATATATCATAAGTTCAGAAAGACAGACAGAAAAAGTAAAAAAAAGAATAAAAAAATCGAGCTATATACTCATCTTACCGCCAACAACGTCCAAATGGTTGAGACAGAGCCATGAGATCTATGCATGAAATCTGATTGCGGCTGCAGTAAAATGGACTAGGGAAGGCATGAATGTAATTAAAGTGGCTGACACTTTTATGCTGGGTAATGGGAGTCCAGGGCCCAGCTATTCCCTGACGAGCTCCCCTCACAGTATGGAGTACATTTTAATACCACCCTGCACAATGACTTAAATGCAACTCTCAAGGCCTTCATGGAGATGTAATATTGATGTGTAAATAGGATAAATGCCAACATCCTGGGGTTTAAGGGACATAGTAAATAAACACTGCCTAATACACCATGTATAAAACCACTCAAGCATCTGGAAACAGCACAGTAAGACAGGACTGAATAAGAATGCAACACTTAATATTATGTGCCTCCAAAAGGACATTAATATAATTCTTGATTAAATTAACATCTAAAATAGTCCACATTATTTTTATGAGGATAATTCCGAGTGATATCACATAGCGCAGTGTCTCTTCATAGCTGTTGGTTGTAAAAGAACGTGGAAAAAAAAAAAAAAAACTACCTGAACAAAAGAAACTTCTCCTTTCTAAATTAGCTTTTAATGATGAGCAGAACAGATGAGTTGTGGTATATAGTGGCACTAATGTTGAGAAACAAATGCAGAGAGTAGAAAAACAGTTAGGCATCGTCCAATCAGTAATGTATTTGTTAACGCAGGTAAAAAAGGAGCGAGCTTTTAGATCACAGTGGGGCAGATAATGAAGAAGTTAATAAGAGGAATGGTACTTTGAAATGTTCCTCAACCACCCAGGTCCCACAATTTAATCTGTAATAAATAATCTGGCATCATTGCAAGATGGCATCTCATAATGGCAAATGAAATATGCTGGTATGATAGGTACAATAAATCTGGATTTTCCTATGGTTCCCTCAGGCTAGGACAATATGCAACTATAGTGCTCTCTGTCAGGAAGAGCAGATCTCAGAGCCGTCATAAAATCTAAATGGGCACTAATTAGGCAAGCCTTCCCTCTCACACTTACTATTTCTATTGACATTTTCGGCGCGCCGTCCCCCCTCCCCATGCACTACCATAAGTCACTGAGAGAAGAACTCCCAGGATTGCAGAGCACAGGGCTGTTAAAGGGAAGTTCAACTTAGTGGTAATGAATAAATTTGCCCTCCCATGCAGTACTGTTTCTTTTGTCTTGGACCCAAGCATATTCATGCATCTAAATGGTAATTTGCTTTGTAACACCCAACGTCACTATGGCAGATAACATGTCATAAAAGCATAATTTAATTGCCTTTGATTATTAAGTCAGTCAAAGGTGGGTTTTTTTGTTATATTTATTTGTGTCTTACATAATAACTAGCATATTGCATATTTAGACATAATGTTGCATTACTTATTATTGTTTATTTATGTTTATTTATTAAAGTGATCTTATTTTTTCTTCCTGACAGCATAGTCTAGTTAACTTCTGCATAGAAAATATAACAGGGGGTGAGGGATGGTGAGTAGTAGGCGGATCACATAAATATATACATATGCATTCCTGGCTGCTTCAAATTAATAAAAAATCTAATGCGTGCTTGGCACAGGACTGCTTGTTGAACATATGCTGCAAGCATGGCTAAGCCATCTGGCTCAGAGTCAAGTATTCCCACCAACTGTAGTCTTATGCTACCTGACAGTGGAAAAGCTTTATTCCCTTGGCATCGGGGGCACAAATGGAGAAATATTATTGAAATGATTATCTGCATCAAGACTCAGATTTGGGCTGACATTTCGCTGGCTCTGTGTAATCCGAGGGGTTGTCTAGGAGAGGGCGGGGAGGGGGTTTGCCGGTAAGCCTTGGCGGGATGATTAATGAAGCCAGGATACTGGGTGGACCCAGCCCACCTCCACTCAGACCCAGGGGCCGAGCACCGCATATGAAATTGGCCTATGCTGCTCATCTCCCTGGGAGAGAGCCACTGATGATCCTCCCGACACCGCTCTACCTCCAGTCACCAAACAGCACTCTAAAGCTATGCCAGATCCAGGCTTAGGATTGACTCTCCTCACATTGTGTGGCTGTAAGGGAGGGCTGCTCGATGAAGAACAACACCCGTGCACCTGCTCTTCTGACAAGTGCATTTCACTCCAGTCATATCGTGATTCTTTTTTTTTTTTTTTCAGCCTTAAAACTTTTTTACATAAGTCAGTAGTTCACTTTTACATCAGTTATGTATTAAACTTTTACATGTAGAAGTGGGTGGATAGTAATATATTTCATTTAAACCGAAAAAAAAAATCAAATTTGCAGAAACAGATGAATTTTTTTTTTAAAAGTCTATTGGGTAAGTGGTGTTTTTTTTTCTATTGTATGTACATCTGTGCTTACCTTTTAATAACCATGAATCCCTCAGTGCTTTACATCACAGCAGCAGTATTGTCGCCTCTCCCTTAACCCCTTAGTGTTGATGGATGGGCCTGTGAAAACCTCTCAGGACGCTGGAAATCGGGTAACAGCTAACCGAATTCTTGAGTAAGAGGGGGGGAAACAGCGGCATGGAGCTCATGAATGAACCCAGACGAAGGAGAAGCAAGTAATTCAGAAAAGCAGGAACATCTTTAATCATTCTGTGTCGATGATTAGTCATAGACAATGTCGCTTTGTTAAAAAGTGTACTGTAATTAATAACTGGAGTAGGACAGAACAATTGAAGGAGCGAGTGTCATATGTTGTACAATACTAGAGAGGTGATTTCTAAATAGTGTAAATTAGGTGTTTACCTATTGTGATCCAGCTTATGACACTGCAGCCTCTTTTTCCTTGAGAACAGGACCAGAGAGAATGATTAATTGCAAGCGCACGGGTTTTACAGCTTCAAGAGTAAATCAACTTCTAAGAAGTGCTAACTTGCTAAAATATAAACTAATTTTAGGCCCCAGATATTAAAATATAATCCATCTTCTTCCTCCACAGGGAAAGCTAATTAGAAAATGTGACTGGCATAAGAGAGGAGAGGTGGAGGAATGGTGGGATTAGGCTCGGGAGCAGAAAATCACACCCTTTTGCTAAATCTTGGGATTTCTATACACTTCAAATCACCTACAGTGTTTCCCATTGTGCCTCACTGTCACATTTCCAAAATAAAAGGTTGAATCTTAATATCAAAAACTGAATATGATGTTTTAAATAATTTACTTTTAATGTGTATCAATAAAGCAATTAACTGACATATGGGAAGAAGCTTTTTTTTTTTTTTTTTTTACAAATTGCAAATATGGGTTTTTATTAATGTCTACCTGGCACTAATGCAATAACCAACAAATAACAGTTGCCTAAGGCAAAGAGGCTACCTGACTGAGACTCAACTGGCGTTCAGCTCTTGTTTTTTTTTAGATGTGTTGACCTTATTCATTGAAAAATCCTTGGACTATTGTACAATTTATATGCCAAGAAAGAAAGGAGTTCTAAAGAGGAGAATAGTGACAAGACAGTATGGCAGCCTTTTTAAGAACAGAAAACATCACAAATAAAGCTAATACAAGCTTGATTTTTGTTTATTTAGTATCGTAGTGTTTTAAGTTAATACTTTTCACACACACATATTCAATTTCAAAGTGTACTTCAGAGGGAATAAGTAGTATGAGGCTACATGCAACATGACACAGTAGCACAGTGCAACAGAGCTGACTAGTCCCAGCCAGCCGAGATCTCTCAGGTCCCAGAAGACAATCCCCTGAGAAAAGAAATGCTCTAAGTAGTGACAGCTTAGAGGCAATAAGCCAATATTAAAGACCAGCAAAGTGGCCATGAGAGAGATTTCTGTTCCTGCTACTTTCAAAACAACAGTGCAAACAAGTGTCACTAAAGATGCTACAACCAGGTGTACAAAGTTGTTTCACCTTTTGGATTTAATTAATAAAAATGTGGTGTATTTTCAGTCATTGAAGACACATTTTCTCTCTGGAAACTGAGGAATTATAATTCTTTTTTTTTTTTCTTTCTTTTTTTAATATCTTTTTCACTCTTAACCCTTTCAGTGCAGTACATAACTTCATAGTCCATTTGCAGAGGTATGTTTCAAGTATTTTAGTGCTATAATAGCTGTACAATTGCTGCACTGCTGGGGGTCTGCACCATATTCAGTGAAATGCCTTCCCACTGCCTGTAACCACTCAGAAACACTCAACAGAAAATCTTCCGGTTGCAAATTGCACTTAACACTAAATAAACCTGATTTTATAAAGTATAGACATGATACAGGAGGTGATGGTAGATTTATTTAAAAGCTGGAGTTTTAAAAGACAAAAAGATGCTTTATAATAATTATAGAAATGGCTCTGTGTGGCAGAATAAAACGTATAAAAAAAAGAATAAAATAAAAATCATATTAAATTCGGAAACAATATACCTGGGAATTAAAAAAAGAGTTCCCACATTATGTAGAATCTGCACTAGAAGACAAAGTACTAATTGGATACTAAGTAGCACATACTGTATGACAGAGAAAGTGTATTCAATGCATCGTGGCCCGATTCCTTCAACCTATCACACCTAACTTTGTCTTTTCATTCGTCCTCTATGTAATCAACTTTTCTAGTGGAACTTTAGTGGTCAAATCTACCATTATTCTTACACTTCAGTGCGGCTGTGAGGATGACAAATTTCTGGGCTACTTTGGAAAGACGAGCGCTGCAGGGGAAGGCAGTGGCCAGTCAGCGATGGGGGGCCAACTAGTAGAAAACTCATTTGGAATTCAGCACTGCAACATTGCCATCTTTTGGCCAGACTGTATACTCTAAAATCCCAGGGACACTCCATTTCCAAACCCACGCTGAGATACGAAGGCATCCTGATACAAAGGTACGCAAGAGATTTAGTCTTTTGTTGCAAAAATAGGATGCATTATCTTTTAGCTAATAATATAAAATAATTTTGTGTTGATTTTCTGCTTCCAGATGTTTGTTTTGCTAAATGAAGGATGAGAATTCTACCCAATTTTTTTTTAGAAAATACAGTTTTATCAAAGTGTAGGTAAAGTATATTATCAACAGAAATATAGCATCTCCAGAGTGAGGATAACATAAGTAGCCTTCCCTAAAATAATATTCAGTACCATTTTAATGCCACAATTAAAATATTACACCAACGCATTCCATATGACGGCTTGGAAAAAGAAATAGACACACCTTTCCTGTAAATTTGCAAAGATGTAGTGAGCAGAAAGCTTGAGTGGGTGTACTTGTCCTCTATCTGAATAAATATTTGTCTGGACTGGCCGTGCTGTCCTGTTTTCCCACGGTGGTGTATGGGACATCATGGATAAGGCAGAGGATGGGCTCTGACAGAGAGTGACAATTCATCCCTTCATCCCCCTAACTGACATGTCACATTCTCTGATGACTTTATTGTGCTCCCTGTCACTGCACTTAATCTGTGTGTCAGTCAAGTCGGAGCAGCCCACACCACCACCTCCAGACAGCAAAGCTAATACCCACCCTTTTAATGACATTAGATTTGGAGTAATGCCATTCAGTATAGCACTGATATTATCTTCTATTTGCATCATTCAGCCAGTGACACAGCCAGAGCTTGGCCGATAGAGAGCTGGTCATTTCCCCATCCATTTCCACTCAGATGACAGATGTCAAGATGGAAACTGGCTATTATTTACTGTAGCCATGTTTTTATCACAGACAGACATGATGTCTCACTTTACTCCGTGCTGTCAGCCAATGCATCAAAATCTGTCTTTTCTATGATTTTACGAGTCGAGTAATACACAGTAAACATTCATTCTGTTACTTGTTTTTTTTATTATTATTATTATGATTGAGATTATGCTATCTGGAAGAAAATGTTATGAGTCAGTTATCCTCAGTTCTGATTTTCAAGAACTGCATGATAAAAGGTTAATACATTAAATTGAACCTTCTGAGATGCTAACAGCTTTGGTTTTATGCTGACAGGAAGACATTAATGCTAAGAAGTCATCATCACCCACAAAATATGTTCCTGTATTTATCAGTCCTTTTGTATTCCGGCCATCCAAGGCAATCTAAATACAACTCAGGAAAATACCTCCTCTCAATAAGCATCTGTACTATGCTTTTCAGGTGCTATGATGACATTATAATGAACATGTCACAAATGATTTTCAGTGTTTCAGATGTGCCTTTGCAGTGTGTTTGGTCCTCCTGTCATTGAGTAAGTGAGTAAGTAGCATTGCCAGCCTATCAGGATTAGAGGTAACAAAATCCTTTTTTTTTTTTTTTTTTTTATACTGACAGTGCATTTTCTCTCCCATCAGAGCTCCAGTGCCTAATTAAATGTATTTAGCATCATAAATATTCCAGGGGGACAGGTTGACACAATGAATTAATGTCTCGCCTCAATACCAGAGCCTCTCTATTGGCTGTGGAGAGAAAGTTAGCCCAGTGCCAGGTAAATGCTACTGCCTGCATGTCTTGTTATATAAATCAGTAGTGCATTTGTTTTCTAATGCTGTGGAAATGGAACTACAGTGAAATTAAATACAGTTCTGATTAAGTGAAGATGGTCTGTAGGTGTAAAAAAGCTACTTTTAGACTAACTGCAAAAACTCCATGTAGACAAGTTTCAACTGGACTTAAATTTAAAGTACCAAATATGAAGCTATAAAACTGAATGAAAAGACACTTACTTGACTCAAAATGAGTTTGATGGGATTCACGTGGTCATACAGTACTGTACAAATAAGAACAAATTGCACAAGCATTCTGTTTTTAAACAATTAAATACCTTTATAGTATGGTTATAGTAAACCCACTAAACAAACTGACATGTTTTGGCCTCAAGGGTTTTTCAGGCAGTCAAAAGTTTGGGTGTGACGTTTAGGGTTTAAAGTAACCACTTAACTGTAAAAGTATATGCATGTTATTTATTTGTTTCACACCTAAACAAGTACATTTCTCAGAGTCTCCTAGTGTGTAATCACTACTATCTGTGTGTTGAACAACTCAATAGAGAAGAAAGAGACTTCTCCTTTTGGCGTGCTCTCCCAGTGAACACAAACCTAAGCAGATCACTCCTTCTAGCTGCAGAGGGTCTATGGTGTAACCCCTCCTCACCTTGCTTCTACATTCACAAATGTCCTCTGCTCAACAATGTACTCCACAAGCCCCTCTGGAACAAAGCAAGAAATTTTGGATGACTTCCTTGGGATTTGAAGCCGTTCCTGAGTCTTAACCCTTCAAGGGGGAAACGTTTCACAGCTTATTTGCTGCGCTTCTTTGCACGAGCAGTGAGGACAAGTGTACCGGTCTGTTAAGCCACCACCAGAAGAAATAGGAGCAGCTGCCAGACTGGGCTGAGGGGGCTGGAGAGGACAGAATTACACATTATTATGTTCATTTTAAATCTCGATATTTTTCCTAATTTTCTCACATTTTCTCTTGCCTGTGAAAATGCATCTCTCTTTTCTTCTCAACACGTGTAATTGCAATTTGCAAGAGCTAAACTAATTTTACGACACAGGAACACCTGTATTCATCTCCATATTAATAGAAAACAGGAAGTATAAATCCCAATTTTCCAGCAGCCAGTGTCAGTGAGGATGTTCCTTGAGGGAGAAGGCTGTCTCCTCTCCATTAAAATATTGGTGCTCTCCCCCCGCTTTCTCTCTAGAGTGTCCCTTTTGAGCCGAAATCAGATATCATAATTATGAATGGCACCAAATCTACATCACTGGGCTTGACACTTCTAATATCCATATATGCCAATGCACATTTAAGTTTCCACTGCGAAGGTGTGCGCTGTGTTGAGTTATAGCGCTATGTGGCGCTTCTCTAGAATACAGGCCCCTGTGAGTCTCATTTAGGTGTGGAAAAGGGATACTTGACTGATGGGCTCATTTGGATTAAGCGTACTGCCCTGAAATATCCCTTAAGAAAAGAACAGAACAAACTTTTTCGCTACCCTTGAAGCCACTGATAAATCTGTTAATCTGTCATAGTTGTGTTCAGATGAAGAACATTGGTACGTATAACAGAAGAACACATCTTCATAAGCATCTCAGTATTACCCACAAATATAAATGAATGCAACATTTGTTTTTGATACTTAATGATCGGTTAATTTATCCTTTTAACGGTTAATGTTTCATAAACCTGCATGTGTGTTGCTGCATCCCTTTGCGTGTAAGTCATTACACAATAGACAGGGAAGTGCAGGAGCCACTGTCAGGTCAGGCTCTACAAAGCTTCGGCTGTTGTAGGTGGTCTACGTTGCCTCATTAGGAACAGCATGAGCAGTGGTCTAATGAACTTAAGACAATGCTAATTAATGGAAGAGAACAAAGGCTTAACATTTTTAGAAAGTGTGAAGCACTGAGTCTGCTTGTATGACAGCATTTAAGCCACCTTAATCCGCTTGTGATGCGGTGCATGGTGCCTTGGTGTATGGCGCTGCGACCGCACGGCGCTGGGGCAGGTCAGAGGGAGCAGCTCCATACCTCAGCTGATATAGTCACCTGTGACAATCCTTTATGGGCTGATAAAGTAAGGGAAGTCTCTCAAGGAACAGTGCACTGACTTGGCGGAGGGTCTCCCCAGGGAGCAGGTGTCAGGGTTGTCTATCAGAAGGCTGAAAGGAGAAAAGGGACGTGTTACCGGGCTCTATTGTATCCCGGTTGTCATTGACTGATCGGGTCCATTTAGCTGGCTTTCACAGTGAATGAAACCACCTGAATAGATGAAAGCGAGACAGCCTTCCCGACAAACAAGGAGCCCTGGAATATTCATGGAGGATCTGTGAGGAAAAGATTAATGTATTAGAAATTAAAATGGGGCCCGGACGTATGATCTTGCTCTAACACTTGGCCAGACCTGTGTCACCCGCCGCTAGCGCCTGAAGTCGGCACATGCCGCTGCCAAGGTGGAGAGGAATCATTAAGCACCCTGCCATTGTGTGAGCAGAATAATCAAACTTCACCCCCCCATTCTTTCCCACAGCACTGACAATGAATAATTCTGGAGCCATTTGCAATGTTAACGGCACCTATCTGGGCCATCCATGCCTTTATGATAAGAGCTCCAAATATGCATTTCAACAGTCTGAACAGAAGCTGCTTCACCGGCATTTCAAAGGACACCTGTCAGTCATCTGAAAGAGCTGTCAGTCTCTGTCACGCAACGGTGCCAGTGAAATGGCTCAAAAGATAATCTTTACTCTCTCTCTTTCTCTCTCTCCACCTCTCTCTTTCAGATCAGAGCAGTTACATTTGCAATAGAGTGACAAGTGATTTACACTGGAAAATGGATTGTGTTTAAACTGAAAAAAGGGGGTTTATTCTTTTAGGCAGCGTTATTCTTTGCTGGTGTACAGCTGTATCAAATATGCTATCATAAATGTAATCTGGACTGCACTGAATGTCATTATGGGTGATACTATGAGCTCTAGACTGCTACTGAGCTCAGAGGTAACTTTGATCATTCCTATCTCTATAAACACAGTCTGGTGTCTAAGAAGAGTTCGAGTTACGATTGAGGGGCATATCAAACAACTTTGTGTCTCCAAAAAGTTTGACCTTATGTTGTTTTTGACTGGAATGCATCTCCACACAGAAATGACTACTTGGTTGTTTATCTGTCACATGGAGCTATCGCTGTATAGATTTTTACTTAAAAAAAACCTCTTTTGCTCCTCCAGGACCTTAAAGAAAAGATGTGTTCAAATGTTTTTTTTTACTCAGTCCCTCAGATTTTTTTGTTTCAGATACTTGTATGGTCACTTGGTTGAAAAAGGAGGTAAGTAAAGCCCCTTTTGCCTCCACATGTAGGCCAGTAATTTGTTAAGCACGACTAACTTGTGTGCCACCAGCTGTTGGTGATATTTACAGCTGAGTGCAGAGGATGTGTTTGGACCGAGGCTTGCAGGGCCAAAGCAGCACAAGGGCCCAGCCCCACCTCCCTTATGGCCACTCCATGGGCGAGGGCAGCCAACACTCACAGCACAGCCCACATAACCATGGAATCACAATACAGAGGTGCACAGAATGACACCGAATGAGTCATGGACAAAAACTTACTTTTACATACCCTGGACAGCTTGCTGGCTCAGCAGCATAAAGAATAAGCCATGTGAGTCTGTATCTGGTGTGTGACCTTTTTGACGAGTCATTCCCTCCAAAATCTCCTCTGTCATCCCCTAATATATATAGCAGGGGAGCCCAAACTTTTCACCATGAGACTCGAAAGATACAGATACAACTGAGGGGAAATTCATTTTCCCATTAGTTCAAGAAAAGAAGAAAAAACTTAGTGTATCTCAAGTGTCTAATTATACAAAATGCATTATGAATTCACAGATCTACCTTTTGCCTCCACCACCAAAACAATGTTGAATAAATGCATTTTACTGCCTAATTAGGAAATTAGGAAAAAGCCCAAAAGTAGAGAAATGAACCGGTATTAATCACAGTTACACAGATAATCTCAAAAATCAAGACTTATGTAATGTTAGATATAGCACCACACTAGAGAAAAACTAACAGCTTCATTAAACAAACAATTCAGATGCAATGCACGAACACATACCTGACATGTATCTTAAAGGTTTTACAAAAGAAAAAGGTTATTTTTGCCTTTTTTTGATCTTGAAAATGCTTCAAATGGAGATGTCTGTCCAGTTTGTCTATATTTAAGCTTTCACAACTGAGCGCCTTCCCACATAAAACACACTGATTCCTCCCCTCAACATTTTGAGTAGCTTTAGTAAGCTGTTTGAAATTTTGGTTTCAACAACATGTACATGCCTGAGAGTGAAGGAATCACAGCAGTCATACTCAACATTCTCTTAGCTGGAAACCACAATCCCATTTTCATGTCAGAGCCGTGCTCACAGCATCCAAGTTCAATAGACCAGCACTGCAAAAAAAGACTCCTCTATTGTAACTTGGAAAGGAATACACATATTATTGAATTGTAATTGTTGAGTCAACTTCTTCCAGCCGTTATTGTTCAGTCCCAACCCTTTGTATGGGCTGCCCTGTACCTACCCCAATCATGAAGAGATCACCTCTGAAACATTATACCTTGACATGAGTAGCACATGTCAATGTCTGAAGTCCACTAAATCTGTTTGAAACTGTCTTCAGTGAGCTCTCTGGAACTCTGCCAAAAACCAGAGTCACTTTAGTTCATCCAGCACAAGCCAATACAAAGCTCTGTGGAAACCCGTATGCTTACCCATCCAAAATTCTTTGTTGTTTTCCATAAAACCAGGCCATTTTCACACAGAACAAACAGCAATTTGATGAGCAATTTGAATTTTAGGCACTCCTCTTTGTCACATAGTTTCCACACCATGTCTATTCCTCCAACAATCTCTTCATTGTGGCTCAAGGAGGACATGGTTCAAGAAATGAGTCACTCTATGAATGTTCACTTTCATTTCAAGGCTGCAGTAGGCTGGCATAATCCCTGATACTGAACCCTGACTCACCAGGTCTTTTTTAGATTGAGCGTTCCGTCCTTTTTCCATTGTGAAAATGGAGCCACACTCGCACTTTTGACTGGATAAAGTTCAAGTACATAGTCGCTTATGAAATTACATGTGTCAGAAAGACAACAAGGCTGTTGTGAACAAAAACATTACGAGGAAACACACCGAAGACAAATGAGCACGCATTCAAAGATTTCACGAGTGAAGGAAATGTTATGAGTTAATCAAATTAAGGGAGTAAAGGAACAAAAGCGAGCAGTTATCTTGTCTGTTTTTTTTGTTTTTTTTTTCATATTTTGAAGGCCTCACACAAATGAATGTCAATAGATGTGCTTGTACAACAGCTTTCTTACAAATTATTCAGTGACTACAATTTTGCAGTTGAAAAAGTCACCAGAAAGCCATTTACCTGAGTCACAAATGAGTGTGTAATTGAGTCCTTAGGGAAAATAACTCAGCTTAACTACTGGAAATAATGTGTAAATTCAATACATTTCCTAATGAGCTCATTTGAGTTTGCTGCAATTATATTTGCTAGTCTATGTGCAGATAGAATTCTGCAGCTGAGTTGAGGTGAATAAAACCACAGCTCCCTTGTATTCATTAAAATTAGCATATGGACCTGTCAACACTTCTCAGAGGCACGTTGTAACAATGCCATTTAGCCCTGCATCAAGCAATGCCAATGGAATGAATGCATGTGGTGGGTAAATGCCTCCCCACCCCTAGCGACAGGGGTGGAACAGAACTGGCAATGCTGGCTCTGACGCACAAAAGAGGCTGCGTTTTAACAGCCAGGCCCTGGCCTCTGACCAGGGGCCATCCACATCAACACTGCTTACACTCCACCATACCTCCCAGCTACTGGCCCAGCCAACCAGCTCTATGCACACACTGAGACAGACAGGGAGCGAAAAAAGCCAGGAGAAATGAAGACCGCCGGTGTGTGTGTGTGTGTGTGTGTGTGTGTGTGTGTGTGTGTGTGTGTGTGTGTGTGTGTGTGTGTGTGTGTGTG
>JAPTYQ010000015.1:26763162-26773377 GCA_029814465.1 Ostorhinchus cyanosoma | reverse complement strand
AGAGGAGAGGAGAGGAGAGGAGAGGAGAGGAGAGGAGAGGAGAGGAGAGGAGAGGAGAGGAGAGGAGAGGAGAAAAGAGGAGAGGAGAAAAGAGGAGAGGAGAAAAGAGGAGAGGAGAAAAGAGAGGAGAGGAGAGGAGAGGAGAGGAGAGGAGAAAAGAGGAGAGGAGAGGAGAAAAGAGGAGAGGAGAGGAGAAAAGAGGAGAGGAGATCTAAAAATTCTGAGCCAAGGACACAGAATTCCCTTTCTCTCTTTTTCTATCTATCCATCTTGATCTCTCCATTGCACACACAGGCTTTTCTCTCTCCATGTCATTCACACTCTGTACGTACACCCCAACACTCATTACGGTTACCTTTGGCCAGAATCGGGTGCCATTACCACTCCCAACCCAGCACTAAAGGAACAGCGACCAACTTTATTCTGTCAAGGTGCTTATTAAAAGATTACATATTCACACTTCTGTAGAGCAGACCCTTAATGAGGATGAAGGAAGACTATTTCGGTTTGTCCGCACTTTATGATAAACCACTATATAGATAGTAAGGAGTAGCTCATATAGTCTGAGTAAAAATAAAGGGATTCTATCACGTTTCAAATTCCACATTTATTACAGAACAATGTACTTTAGTGGTGCTATAGTACTCTTAGAACTCAGGTCGTTCATAATGAAAAATAATAACTCAAACCCTTTAATTTAGCTGCATTTGTTCATTAAATACAGTATGTGCTTGTACATTGTTGCACATAATGTTGGAATAATTTTGTTCCTAGACACGTTCCTCTTTTTATTCATCAGTAATCACCTACTTACACCTTATCTGACAAAAATAAATCACATTATCATAATCATTTCATGAGAAGCGTTAAAAATATTTAATTCCAACTTTATGAGCAACAGTGTGTTTGTAAAGAAAGAAAGTGAGCAATGGTTGATTACTTGGTTTTATTGATTACTCATGAGCTGAACGATGACTGAAACAAATGCTTTGATTTCTTAAATAAATCAAATAATGGAAAACATGTAGACTGACAATACAAAGCCCATACCGGGAGAAAAGTTTGCTCATAGATCATAAAGTCCTGTTACTGCCCAAGAATTTAACTGCATTTTAAGCCGGCTATAGCTTTCAATGACAGCTCACAACCGTTTCTCAAAACATGTTTTTTTGTGTAGAGTAATACAGCCGTGCTCAAATTTCTCTCGTCCCTTCAAGCACAAAATACAAAAGTCCTAGGCTGCCAGTACCTGATTCAATCAAGTGTGTTACATTGTATACCCATGGGCAACAAGGCGACTTGTATTTTAATTAATAATGTAATACCCTGGTCTCAAAGGCCTGGCCTGTGGCAGTCTTTCTGCTTTTTTTGTAAATACTCTCAAGATCCCAACAAAGATGCTGAGAGCATTTTTCTCCACATTCCAGCTCATATATCTGGATTTGATACATAATGCTTGAAACGCTGACAGATTTGTAAACCTCTTATAAATGAAAGTAACGCTTTTTCTTTGCTGTATTTAATCAATTATAAGAACTATATAAAATACACTGTGCTACATGTTATCTTTTAGATAAGTTTAAGTGAGTTTAATAAAAATACAAAAAATAATAAGAGCGCTTCCATGAAAGAAACTGGGAGAGAAGTAGTAAATAAAAGAGCAAATGTATGTTAAGATATCATGAGAATAATAACGAGGTGGGTGGGGAAAAAAATAGAAGTGTGAATAAAAGTTATTGTTAAGGGCTATGAAGACAGAGACATGGCCGTGGGTGTTAGGTTGTGAGGAATAACAAGCACAGTGAAGGGTAAACGCACGCATCTTCAGAGATCCTGGACCGGAAAGAACCCTGAGGGAGCTCAAGGGCTTCTGGGAAATGGCTGTATTCAACCTTTCTTAAGAGCTACGCACCAGAACAACAGAGAGTGACAGCAGTTTAACAATAAGAGATGAAATGTACTCATTTGTTCATGCAAAGTTAACTAAACATATCAAAGTATAAAATGACATAAGGAAATCATCCAAACTGATTCACACTGATTCACTACAGTCAACTGTGTTGTCTTTTTAGTCGTATTGTCTTTCATCTATGCTTAAAAAGACAACAAATGGCAATAAATGTATTTTAATTTGCATATAAAGACAAGTCTGCTCCAAATTATCTTTACAGTTTATCAGTGGTTGTTTTTAAAGTATCACCGTCAAAACACCACTGGTAATATAATTAATAATTAACTATAAAACACATTTCTTACATCACAAATTTAATTTTAATAGAACAAACATTTTAATTAGTTAACATGAGCACAGCCACAAGTAAATCTAAAGTGATTATTCCTGCCCTTAGAGAAAGGCTGTCTCCCTGCGCTCTGTCAAAAGGTCAATTATGGCCCCAAACCGGCATGCAGTGACAGTGACCTGGAAGCGCTACTGATGACCCCACATCCAGGGGCCCAAAAGAGTTGATCATCTAACATGCAGGCTGCCCGGAGCCATGGAAATCTGACATTTGTCCTTATTCAAATGAACACAAACAATATGCATCTCATGCCTCTCTCTAACCTGTGCCAAATCTAAGGCATAGGGACCAGCAGTCTTAATGCATTGTCCTCCAACCCGAGCCCATGCCCTTCCCTGTGAATACAGCCACACAGCAATCACACACAGAGCCCACAGTAAGAGCGGACTGCAAAAAGGCATCTCCCATGCAACTACACTACCACTGGTCATTAGAGTTCTTCACTGAAGTACCGGGGTCACAAATGGAATGGGGTCACTCAGGGATAGAAAATGCTAAGGGTCAGAACACATTATGTGTTCAGCAAAATAAAGAATGAAGGTTTTCCTGTGATAACATTTGCATGTCTTTGAAAAATACTTATTTTCAGCAAAAGTATACATATTTAGCATTCACAAATTGCTTATATACAGTTAAAAAGTGTGAAACTACTGTCAAATTAGTTGTATTTTTTAAATTATATTAAACTGAATATTAGTTTAACAGATTCTGAGTAGACAGCCTTCAATTAGTTACTTAGAGTTGTTTTGTTACATAAAAATACCAATACTTAATAAGTGCTATTAAAGGGGGGATGACCAGTTACTGAGCTAAACATAGTCATGCACTACAACTTTTGTTACTGTTACTATAATTAACCAGTAATTATTGAGGAAAAAATAGTTAAATAAGCAATTTAAGCAAAACTGTACATTTGAGACCATTTTCATCTTCAGAATTGTTGCAGCCTAGTGTGCTTTATTTCGACATGAATAAAATAAACTGTGGTGTCTCTGTTAATGATATGATTAACGAATAATGGAATATCATGGCTCATATGTGTTTTAAGTATGAATATCAATAAAGTTCTATGATACAGAGGAATAAGCTGTAGACCCTTGTTGGCAGGATCACTGTTGGTTTTCTCGATCTAATTTAATGACAGTGATGAAATGACAGACCATCAGCACTTGTGTCCATGAAAACATGGTAAAATATTACAAACAACTCAAACATACAGATTTTTTATACTGAGCCCAATATGAGCATGTTTACCACGCTGGAGTAAAACTCTTTGTAAAGACACCTCTATAAGAAGGTTATTGCCGTAACACCAGTGTATACACAGTAAATTCCCCCTGAATAGCACTTGCCTGAAGCAACACCTACAATAGTAAATGTTTATCCATGTGGACTTCCCATCTCATGCTGTTTTGTCTGTGTGTGCAGAAGGTAGCGGCCTGTCCTGGAACTGTGTGACACAGAGCAAGGGCTCTCATGTCTGCAGGGCGTTCCACAGAGCATGATCATGAAAAGCAGAAACATAAAGAAAACTGCAAAAGGTTGAGCCATGGAAACGTCTCTCTACTGCACGTCAGTTAATTTCCTCTTTTTCCCTTTGGTTCCACATCACTTTTCTATTATGTTTTGAACACAGTGAAAACATAATACAAATCATGCTGCTGGAAAAAAAAATCTAATCATTACACCCTCAAATGAAAAAATGGATACCAGTGAAAAATGTAGGGGAATTGTTATTTTTCACATTCTAATTCACATCACAAGGAACCGAAAAGAAACACATGCTGTATATCAGATTGGTTTGGTGCCTTTTGCCTCAAGCCATGCAGCACACACTGATATTAGTTTTAAATACAGATTGCTGGCAATAATAGAACAGAAGAGTCCATGCTTGCCACATAGGCCTGGTCTGGGGTGCCTCACATTGCTGGCTTGCCAAGACAGCTTCAATCAAAAAGCTCAAATAAATGTAGTTCTTTGGACTCTGTCAACTGTAAACTGTTATTGATCCCAACAAATGAAATTTGTTCACGTTGATCGATCAAACACATTATCTGTGTTTTCCAGTCTATTACCAGCAAGTGGAAACTCAGGAGGCATCAATAAATAGAGTTGGGTCACCCCGGGTAGATTCCTTTCAAGCCAGAAGGGTTGTAAAAACAGGCGACCAAACATAAGCACTTATACTTAAAGGTAATGGACCTGCTTCATGACTAAACGCTAAGTGCCTAAGGTGCCTCGATGTGGAAAGTACTTCTCCAGTACCTTCAAGGTCTAGAGACACTTGTGTACGTACTGTATACTTGCCCCCATCTCTTCTGCCCCTGCTAATACCCCTCCACCCTCGCTCCCCAAGACATGAAAGCCTTCCAGCTGGCAAGCGACGTCTGTACTTGGCAGGTCGGGAGGAACATGAGAATTAAACCTATATCGCCCCAGCTACCAGTCCTCAAATATCAGTGGAGTCCAGCTCTTCACCAGGGACTAGTGAGAGGAAAGCATGTCAATGGGACAAAAAGCTCCTTCTGGCACAACTCCATTCAACTGTTCTGCTCATCGCTAATGCAGGAGTAAAGTTTTCATGAGGAAGTAAGAGCAAATTATCCTCCAAAAAAAGTCATCCCTCTGACGCTGGCTGACACTCAACTGCTTACTTTGTTTCCTTGCACTTTTGCTGTGCATCGGCATTCTCAATAGAAGAAGAAAGATCAACTTTGTCTTTTTCACTCCAATTTACTGTTAATCACACTCTTGTAAAATATCTTGTTGAAACCCATGTAGCCTAATTGAATAAATGGGGCTTATTATGTTCAGTTTTTGTTGAAACCGTTGTTGATTCAGCATCTGAGACTGTAGTTTGTTGTGTTGTTGAATTGTTTTGCTTTTAATGAAAGGCTTTTCTATTATGTAGTCTATCTTCCATGACATAAATGAGGTGGATAAATAGTGGAATATGTACGCTGAACTTTTTATTTAGATTCAAATTGATTATAATCGGATAGAATTTGTCTTTGAAATGCTCAGGCTTGTTTTGGGAAAGAATACCAGTGTTTCCTTATTCTCTATTCACTGTCTACTGAAGGAAACAACTACTTTTTTATGATCCTATTTAGGGTTCAGAAACCTTAGGTGAACTTGGCTGAAACCATCTCTCTGTGTCCTTTCGCATTTCTTCAGACTAACAGGAGAGTGACAGCTTGTCCGCAAACTAAGGGCAGCCTTAGGAAAATCCACCCCTCTACAGTGATAGAGCAGCTCTGATAGCTCCTTTATTATGGAAAATTATTTTAAACAGCATAAAACGGCAGAGGCTCATTTTTTCCATGTTTCTGCCACTATCACTCCAGCTATTGATAAGATGTCTAAATTTATTGCAGAATAATTCTGCAGGAAAAGAGATAAAAGGTTGCTGAATAAAATATGAGGCGAAGGCTGTAAATTGTAGCAATGCATATCATTTCATTCAAATGTAGGACGCAATTACCATCTGCTACACTCATCAGTCCCCTCCTTTATGACTTAATTATATGTTTAATGCTATCAGATCAAGGAAAGGGCAAAACAGATGAATGAGAGAGAAAGAGAAAAGATTCCGCAACAAGACAAAAGGCAGATGAAAGTAACATAAAAGGATGGAATTGATTTCATTCACCAGGAAATAGAAAAAGTTAATTTAGATACAATGTTCCCTCATCTCCTGTGCCTTTGTAAGATAATAAACCCAGCGTGTTGCCAATAGGTCTCATACCAGTCTAACAAAAGAAGTCAAGTTCCTCAAAACTGAAAGTCTTCCTGCGTTCATTTTGAAATGATGACAACTTAGTGAATCATTCAAGGTGTTGCTTGAGTTCATGCAAATTGCATCAACAATTTCACATTTAATGATTCAGATCTCTTTCACGTCAGTTTATTTTAAAAAAACAGTCTACTTTATAAGCGCCTTCGAGGCTTTTAGTGACACCCATGCATTTTTATTTACTCTTTTCTGTTATATTTTATTGTATCATATTTTATATTTTAGCACAATAAAACTAAATCACTCTTGTGTTCTGCTATGTACGACTCGATTGCTAAAAGGCTAAAAGGAAACTTCACAATACTGAAACTTTTTGTTTGGATGCAAATCATGTAAGGCAGTGTTCACAAAGAAAACTGGGGTTGTCCAAATGGCTGTGGGGTATAAAGCTCGCCAGTGGGCATCCCAGGTGCCAGCGGGCACTGTCCTAACTGTGTACCTTTGGCCAGAACTCATTATAGGGTGACATTTAGGACTGCTGCTGTCCATGCCAAGTCAGCCCTCTGGATTGAGACAAATTATGTAGTTATTTTTTTATGTCAGACATTAACTCATGTCCAGTGGGAGCCAAATCAGTATCACCTTCATGTCACCTGGAAAAAAATGGATAAAGGCACTGGACCTCTTTAACAGGGCTGTTATTTGATAAAGTATTCCAGTCCTACAATACAGTACTGAATTTAATTACAGCCTGGTCTGTGGTACACTGTAACTACACTCATGTTTTTACACTGTGAATCAGCATTATTACTTTGACTTGATTTTTTTTCTTATAGAATATACATGCAGTAAATGTAGCAAAATTACATCTGACTAAGAGTGTAAAGGAAATGCTATTCTACCTGTATTCTGACTTCCTTTTCTTTGTGGCTGCTGTTTCATCAATGCCTAGAGTAAATCACAAATGTAAAGATAGCAAATAGCTCTACAGAGTTAAAACAGTTTAAAGTATTCCTTACCAACATTACTAGAAACACCAAAATATTCATATTTTATGCATTTATAGTAGAAAAAAAATACACCCATACTTACCATTGTTCGGATTATTCTAATCAGTCTAATCTATCAAAATGAAATAATATCAAGACTTCATGAGCAGGACCTATTTTACTTTTTTATTTTTTACTTCTAAATAGAATTAAGTTAGAAAGTAAGATAACATACAGTAAGTCCAAACTGCAGATTCCTTCATGAAGCCATGAGGACCGAGAGTTTCCAGAGGCACAAGATGAACAGAGCTAAAGCTCCATCTTGTGGACTAATGCAAGTACAACTAAATGGAACCGCAACAGTTTCATGGATTTTCTCATTTGACGATGCACATATGGCTCTGGCTTGCACTAATGACTAAATGTCAAATTGTCTAAGAGAATATTTCAGAAGACCAACTCAGTTGAATACATGAGTGTGAATGTAATCATACAGTATGTAGTTAGGAAAAGAGTGAAAGCTGCAGCTGATTTTTTTATATTATTCAACTGTAAAGACCATTTATGATCTGAGAGTATATCAAAGAGAGAACACAAGCTGCTAAACAGTATAATTAAAACAGGTTAAACTGTTGTAACACTAGCTGGCAGGTAGCATGAAATTAATCAACACTGTTTATCTGGTTTATATTATTAAGGAAATTACACATAATTGCTCATTTGACATGTTCAGTAAAACTATCATATGATACATATGCTATGGATATTTTCCACATAAACTTCAAGCTGTAACAAACAAAAAAATTGAATGCAATTGATTATAAGTTAATTGTGCAAAGGTCTCCATGATGGGAACCATCTGTCAAAACAAGCTGTACATTCAGTAATTCTAATCATAATTAATTAAATGGCTAACAAATTACATACATCATAGTTAGTACAGTGGGGAAACTACCGCAGGAAGTGTTATGAAACAAATTAGCTTTAACAATGAAAGAAAATTACATCACATAACTAAATATTACTCGTTTCCGCAAGCCATATTTCTTAATGAATTCTCTAATTAATTTAATTCACACAATGTGCATAATTTGGAGCTGAAAATGTCAGTGGGTCAGACTTAACCATATTGTTGCTGGCTGTCTATTTCAACGAGTGCCATATTAGCACAACATGACCTCTATGTAAATTACACAGACCAACTGTTGTAATTTTAATTCCAGGGTCTAATTAGCATGTTCTAAAGATATCATACAAGTACATTTAGCTCATTTTACACATGCCACCGCCAGTTTAACATTTCCATTTGCCTCAATTCTATGTAATCCCTTTGATGGAAAACGTCATGACAGCTTAAGTTACACGTGTCAGATACGACAAAAAGTTATTATTTTTTCATGCTGCCTGTATTAAGTGCTGAACTTTCTTGTCAGGGTGATTCTCATAACTCTCAAAACTCAAGAGCACAGGAGCATTACTGACGCTGTGAGGGAGCTCATTCATTACACACTTACTGTACATGTAAATTACAGCAGTACTACTAATAGAGATGGACATTTTAGCAACCACTGATTTTCTAGCACTCATCCCAGTTACTCACTCGAATGAAAACGAGTGGGACTGATTATTAAAAAATAACATGTAGTTCAAAAATACACATTTAAAAGTGAAGAACCATTTATGTTAAGATGGCCTTTTAGGTCGAAAAGCTTGGGGTTGTGAAATTGCTAGTTCAAGAAACATTTCTATACTATAAACAAACTATTAGAATTATGCTGCAGTGCTGCTATTGTTAGATTTTATCATGGTCCTTTATTCATTTTGTGTGTAAAATATCACAGAAAAAACATGAATATGTAAAATACCCATTTGAGTTGAACAGAAATCAAGTCTTTAAATTGATTGAAATAGGTTCAACAAACCAAACCATATATCCCTAATGTTTTAGAAATTACTTAAATGATTAATCAATCAAATTAATGCTGTTTTTATGTTAATTCTACAACTGATTAATCAGTTAATAGGGTCAGCTCTACTGTGTATACACTGTAAGAGCAGTACAGACATGTGAACCTATTGTATCACCTCAGGTAATGCCACTATGGGTAGGATTCTGAATAATAATACATTGTTTATTGACTCTCACGCTCCCCTCTCTCTTACTGTGTTTTTCCAAACCTAATGTCCATCAGTTTAGAGATAATACAATTAAATTTACCAAATGATGTCTTCATGACTGTGAATGCAGAAATCAGTGAATAAATGAATAAATTGACCAGTGGATGGAACATATAAACTAACACATGCATTGCAGGGCTTGGGGGCTATCCTGAGGCCAATCATTTAGCTAACACACTAATGAAAGCGTGTGTAGTGTGGCTAAGGGCAGCCACCATGGGAGGTACCACTCCCCTCCCTCCTCATGTTGGGGACTGTTAATAGGCTGGATGGAGTCAATGGGACTCCCAGGAGAGGCCTGCTGATGAAGAGGAAAACCTGCCGTCACCTTCACTAATCACTGCCGAATGGAGGCAGTAATGCAGGTTTTGCAGATGTGAACATCCATGTGTATGTTGTGCTGTAAAATACTTAATACATAATCTAATGATGATGATCTCTGTTTAGGGTGGATAAGTAAAGTAAAATTTAATCTAAAAGCTGCACAAATAGTTTCAGGATTTGCTCATTTCAAAATGGCAGATGTGTCTTTTGAGGACTTTTAAAGAAAGAAAACCTCAAAAACAAATATATTTGGGATGATGAACAGATCTATCTATCTATCTATCTATCTATCTATCTATCTATCTATCTATGTTGTGCTAAAATTTTACTGCTGCTCCTTCTTCAATTAGAGAATTTCTTGCTTTTAAATAAGGGGTAGAATACCTAATATGTTATAGTTCTATACTTTTCATTAGGGCATTTCCTAATAATTGATCATTTAAGACACACTGACCACATTTTTTTAACTATCTCATTACCACTGATAAAAAAAATTATAATCTTTGTGAAGTAATTTACAGGTATGTTTTGTTTCAATCTGTTGCTATTCATCTTAAAGCTATACTTACCTAAACTTAAACTGATGTTTATGGTATAAAACAGTAAACATTTTTGATTTCAGTTTTGCTATGATGCATGGTTTATTTATTACTTTTGGCTGACAATGCTACTTGTAGGGCATAATCAG
>JAPTYQ010000015.1:26662879-26693035 GCA_029814465.1 Ostorhinchus cyanosoma | reverse complement strand
ACCCAGCGTTACTTCTGTGTCAGTTCCCAAATTGTTTTTCTTGAATGATTTATCATCATTTGTTGCAATATTATCTTCAGTATTTTGCATTTTTCCAGTTTAAATCATATATTTTCCCCTATATTTAATTACCTATTGATGTAGATGTTCATGAAAACTCAGTACATTCAAAGGTTATTACATGAAAACTCAGAAAACTGAAGAAAAAGTGATTTTTTTTCAGCAAATCTATCATTAACTGAACATAAAGCCAGTGTGTCCATCCACTGTCACTGATCCGACTGAGTTTTACTGATGAATCAATGTTGTAGAAGATGACGGTGTTTCCATGGTAACTACAAAGCCTTTGAAAGTCCAAATGAATCATATGTGATGACCATGAAAAGATGAATAACTATATTTTACACCAATTATTGACATATATTGATAGGATTAATGGATCAACAGGTATTAAACAGTTTAGATCAGTAGATGCTTTTAGTTTCAGTGGATGTTTGGGTCTTTATGGGTTAAGCTTGTTTTAACATTGAATTTTATTATTTTGTTTTCTAGTACCTCGACACTTGTTTTCCAAGATTTTTTTCAGTCATTCAAGCAACATCATATACCTTTGTGGGTCTTGGTATAAACCTTATATGTAGTAGATAAGGATGCCTTATATAGTTTATTTTAACAACAGCTATGTGACCTGTTTTTACATTAATACTGGGTCTAGTCCTTCCTTTTTTATATTATTTCTCTTTTTCAACATATTTTTAATACTGTATGCAAGGATTAATTTTTCTTGACCCGTCTTATACACATTATGAAAAAGAGGGATCCTGTTTTCCTAAAACCATTTCCTCCATTTGCATTTTTGCAACATGATTGATCACATGATGTAACACCAGGGGATTTTGGGCATTTAAGATGCCTTCTCTGCTCGAAAAATTACAAGAGAAATAAATCTTTGCACGGAAGCTGCACTGGCATGTTTTTTTTTTCTTGTTCTACTTTTGTAAAAACACTGTCACAAAAATAAATCCCAAAGATCAGCTGTGTGCTCAGTAACACACAGCTGAAAAAATATAGCATCAAGACAAATGAGACAGATAAAACACATTTTTCTATTTAATTAATAGAAATCACTATTTGATATAAAATGTTAAAGAAATTAAAAAAAGGCAGAAGTTTGACTTCATTTACTTGACAATGCACGCATTAAGACAACAATGCACGCGTTAAGACAGTTTACAGGCTTTACAGGCTTTACTTACAGGCCTCTGGAGGAATAGAATTCAGCGTAACTTAGCAGATATTTTATTTGTTCTTTTAGCATTTGTCTCCGTAAAGCTGAAGAAACAAAAACATAGACCCAGTACATAATTCAATGTAAAATGCACGATGATATACAAAAGGTTTGTCACAAAGTATCTCAGGAAAAGAACAGTGACACTGACGCAGCTGCACGACTAAATGTTACAGGATCGACGGAATCCCAAGAAACGCCCGACAGCTGTTGTAAACAGAGGTACATGAGACGCAGTCAAAGTAAAACACAGCACTCCTCCTGCTTTAGCGGAGTACTCGGAGTAAATTGGCAAGCTTATTTTTCCTATGTTCACTATAATGCAAATGAACAATGTAGTATAATTAAAGAGATAAATTGCTAAACGTAACATGTTCGGACAGTTTTACGACTAAAAATGTGTCAAACTAAATCTGCAGCGCTAACAAAAGCAAGCCTACTCAAATGCCCTGGTAACAGCTTCTTCCTTAAAGAGCGTTGCTAACAGTCCAGCTCCTATGTGATAAGATGAATAGAGATTTTCCTTTGTTTCTAAGACTATCCGCAGTCTCAGAAATGCCCAGTAAGCCATCTTTGGATGCCAAAATGTTTCCCGCCACGTGTTTTAAAATAAATACAGGTCTGTGCCGCTATAAGGGCACTCGACCCATCGAGTCTTTTGTCCTCAGGTTTTTCTAGATGTTCCACCCTCTGGATGTCCTCAAAGGCCTTTAGTAAACATCTGCCCGTTCTTCTTCAGACAGACTCAAATGTCCGTTTTGATTTTGTCCAGAGAGTTGTCGATCTTTGTGAGAGTCTTTTTGATGCGTAACGCTGTTAGTCTGGCTGATGGATTCTGGTACCAGCACTCCTTCATGAGTTTGGCCATGGAGGTTAAAGTCTGGAAATAAAACATCGGTGTCAGTTGAAAACACATATACTCATTAAAACATCTACTTATAAACAAACAAATGGCAGCGTTTTGACTTGAATTAAAATGAGTTACAGATCGACCATTTCAGCGATTCTGTACTCACAGGATCTGAGAACCATCTGTTTGGGATGTTGGGCCTTTGCTGGTCGACACACACAACCTTCTTCATATCCTCGAAGCTCGGGTCGCTTGGAACCACATCATGAAAAGGCGGTTTGTAATCTTCTACGATGCCTAAAAACACAACAGAATAAAACAGTTTAATTATATTCTGCAGTTTTATAATGATTTTATGTTTCCTTTATTTATCCAGGAGGGCTACTTTAATATATAAAACACTAAAGAGACAGACATAAAAAAGACAGATATATTGAAGACAGTGTAAATATACTCTGACTTTATCGTGCAGAGATGAACAAAAATGTGATGGTTTTTCTTTCACTTCCTTTCAAGTGAAGAAATGATGATGCAAGTTTAGTCTGAACTGGAGATCAATAAACTAAATGTTTCCGTAAACGCACTTCTCCACTATAAAGTAATAAAAGTGTTTGCCAGTAGGGTTTATTTCACTTTAGATATGTCGGGATACGGTGTGGATCAGACGGTGAATCTGACTCTGAATTCAACAGCAAATTTAAAGCCACATTTGTGTTGATTATGAAGAAAAACAGGTAAATGAATGTGACACGATTGGTTTCATCGCCTCAAAAATGTTCACTTTATTATGGAAATGTATGGCAAATGAGCCTGAAAGATGACCTGGTTTGTATAAATGACAAAAATAAGTGATACAGAGGAGTGGTGTCTGTATAGGGATGATGTGGGTTAACTGTGAACCCACCGTTGCTGACTGTTCTCCTGGCGACTTCCCACAGGACGAGACCCAGGGCCCAGATGTCCACTCTCTTGTAGGACTCGAAGCAGTCCATCTGAATAGAGTCATCAAGCACTTCCGGAGCCATGTAACGCTTCGTGCCCACTTTAGGGTTGTTCCCCACGTCTAACTCGTTGGTGTCTTGGAAATGCATGACAGCCAGACCTAGCATAAAATCAGAGACGCGCATTAAGTTTCCTGTTTCAAACAAGCATAATGAGGAAGATGGCCTGTCCTGGAGTCGACCGTTTAATATCTGACATGCCCCTCATTCATGATAAACAGTCCTGTTTGTCTATACAGGATGTTCTCCTAAATAGGAACAACTCAATAGAGAAATAAACAACTGATAACATGTTTGTCAGGACGGGGAAACACGTCACCTGGAGCTGAACTTAATACATCACAAGCCTGTAAACATTAGAGCCTGTTGCCGGGTTAGGGCTTGTACCTGAATTAGATTTTATTCAAGCATGTGTAAATGGAACACTGGTGTATTAGACAAAGTGGTCCGAGTGGTTCCAAATGTATTTTTGGTTAAGGCCGGTTAGAAGTATTAAACAGCGGTTATGCAGAAAGAAGCAGCGGGGCAACGTTTACTGTTTCATTAAGCCTTAATATTATATTAAGCCTTTAGTTGTTTTCAAGTTGGTCAAAATCTTCTCTTGTTCTAGTTCTTTATTAAAACTTCAGGTCACGATGTTCCAAACAGAAATATGTAAATAACGCACTCCCTTCAGTTTCATCAAATGGATATATTTTATGTTTTGTGCATAATTTTCCCCAAATTCAGGCTGCTATATTTCGATATGAACCCTCTACTTGAATTTATAAAACATTTCTGTGCGTCTGGACCATAATTGGCTGCACGGCATGACTGTAATGTAATCACAGATTCCTTAGCTGGCCGCTGCTTAAAAAGGGACTGATTTGCATTAGACTGGAACGAGCTAGAAGCCCCCAAATACAAACAAACTCCAGCCCTTAAATGTGTATTTTGTATGCATCTGTATACTCACCGAGGTCAGCGATGCAGCACTGCCCGTTCTTTTTAACCAGGATATTTTTGCTCTTAAGGTCTCGATGGGCGATGGCCGGTTTGCCCTGAGTGCCGAAGATCTCCACATGAAGATGAACCAGGCCACTAGCGATGGAGAGGGCCATGCGGAGGCAGCTGGAGGCATCGAGGGTGGTGAGCTGAAGGTAGTCATATAAGGAGCCCATCTCGTGGAAGTGAGTGATCAACCACAGCTGAGTACTGGAGTTCCTGGAGGTCATGTCTGACGCTATGAATCCTAAGTGGAGAAAAATACATTTAAAGCATTCTTTTGATTTTTTACAATAAGACACTATCACTCTGACAAATAAACATTTTAACGTATATGGGTGCCTCTTCGAAACTGGTCCTAAAAACAAGACATGGGGTGAAAAATTCAAACTAGATGTAGACGAATGTTACGAAGCAAATTTGGAAGCAGTGTTTAAAAAATAAATACTTAGATAAAAGAGAAACTTTTTCAGATAAAATCACATTTTTATATTATTTTACATTATTTTCAATACAAAAATCTGCATGTAACATGGTCAAAAGGGCATGAAAATTACATGCTACTATTTTGTAATTATCTTTTTATTCTCTCATAGGTACATTTTGGGAATCGAACTAATTATGTGTGAGTGTTTCACAAAAATGGCCACAGCATCTTTATTTATAGCTCTATATAAGACCTTTACATGCCATGTGGTCCAGATCAAATGCACTCACAGCTAGGTAGCTTTTCATATCCCAATTTTGGTCCCAATATTTGATTAAAAACTCAATTTTGGGATTGCCAAGAGCAAAAATATAATTTTTTTGTATTTATCTGAGGTCATCATTAGGTCCATCCTGGGGGGAAACATATCTAAATTTCTCTTTTATTATTGGGTCTAAAAAAAGCTGGCAAAGTGCAAGGGACCAAAATGAACCCAGTTTCATAGAAGTACATCATCAGCAATTTCAGTCTAGTCTTACGGTGCATCTTCTCAGCTTATCAACCCCAACTGTATTAATTATGCCATATGCAAGTGCCATCATTATAATAAATAATAAAGATGCAGTGATTAAAAAAAATGTAGAGAGCTTCATGTTATTTTTTTTCTGAAATGCATTTCTGTTTTTAATACTACCCACATATTTTCAGTGTCTCTCAGTTGGACATATAGTTCTACCAAGACAGAAATGTATATGTGTGGTCATGGTTTGCAGGAAAAATCTGAATATTGTAAAAGCTATACGGGATCATCTGGACAGAGAAAAGGATAAACGACCGTGAAAGCCTCGGAGACATTCTGAAGGTGTGGAATATAACACAAGAATATTTAAGAAAACATTCAGTCGGTCGACCCAAGAGAGTTGAAGATGTGCTGAATCCAAATGAGGATGAGGACGCACCGAAGGCTGACTTCAACTGCAGAAGCCGTTTAGTTCTCGTGTCAAAACTGTGCACATAATTCCTATATATTTCTTGTTAGAAATAAAGATACCCTTGTCGTCTAGTTTGTTTTAATTACTTATTTTAATTTCAATTATTTTATTTGTAAATGCAGTACTGGTCATGTTTTGGGTTTTTGTATAGTTTTGTTTTATTTTCTTTTTTCTCTTAATCGTAGGTGGGAAGGGATAATTGTTAATTATGGTTCATTCATAGAAGCCGTTCTGGCTTAGATTAAAACTGTTGTTGTTCTCATTATACATTATGTAAAACAACTTCCAATTACCTCCCAACTATAATACCTGGAAACATACATGTCAGATAATGTGTGTGTGTACGAAAAATTCAATGAAAAGATTTAACAAAAAAAAAAAAAAAGAAATAAAGACACACACCCATTAAAACCCAGCAAAAACAACAAAGGTAAAAGACTGCTTAAGATGTCCACACAGTACTGTATGTATGTATGTATGGGCCTTATATTTCTTTCCAACTCTAGTGTGATGATGAAACATTGCTCCAGCTCTCCACACTCTTCTCATCTTTATTGAATATGATGGATTCAGTTACTTCAGTGATCTTGTATTCATGCTGCTATGTGTTAACTCTGTCCAATATGAATTTAACCAAACCATTGGAGACAGTACCTAATTGTGATTTATATCTTGATTTTGTTTGTTACTTCTATTCTTTTTCTTTGCCTTGTCTGTTGTAGCTTTATTTTCTCTTCCTCTGTAATTCTCTGTAAATTCCATTGCATTTAGTCAGCTTTTCTGCATTTTAAATCATTACAAAATGATATGAAATGAATACACCACATACCTAAGATGTTCTCATGTCTCAGGAGTACTGTGTTGTAGATCTCAGTCTCTCTGAACCAGGACTTCTCATCACGGGAGGAAAATATTTTGACAGCAACGCTTTCTCCTTGCCACTGACCCCTCCACACTTCTCCATATCGGCCTTTACCTGGTGGAAAGTAGCATGAGAGAAATGACCACAACAGTTCACACTGGTGGCTCTTTTCACAGTGAAAAGGGAGGCTGGTTAGAATCTGTGGAGTATGTAGAATCTGTCAACTAGAAATATAACCAAATTAAAAAATGACATTTTCAAGTTGAGCTTCTTAACATTCAACACTGACAGCGGTGTCAAAGTGCCTGTCAGTATAAAAACATGTTTACTATAAGTCGTCATTTTTCACTGACATTTAACATACAACAGATCTCAGGAAAAAAAACAAAACTGTGCAATCTTTAGAACTCTTGGGACTTGAATGCTGAAACTGTGGAGCATTCCTTTGGCTCATTTTCAAGATATATTCAGAGCAAAAGCCTATTTTGCAATCTTGATATCTGTTTCAAAATGCTGTTTTGTAAGTGCAAAGACATGCAGAAATATCCTTTCTTGCAAATGAGGGCAGAAAAATATGTCTATGTATGAGCTGAAGTCTAGCTTGAGCCTTAGCAGACACCCAGGCATATTTTACTCTGAAATGCATATATATCTGTTTTGTGATCATACAAATATTGCTGCGCTGGGGCTTAAACTGAGCTGTGACTGCTTTTTAACACTAAACTTCAGTGCAGTTTTTGTCGTCGCCTTCTGTGTCAACTATCCCGCTGTGTTGCGACAGAGTCTGCATTGAAATGAATGAGGAGACTGGGTTTTCTGAGGCGGTGCTCTGGTGAATATGAAAACAGCCTTTAACAGGACACTTACCCACGCACTCATTGAGTGTGATTTGTCGAGCAACAGTTCTCTGAACAAGGAACGGCAGTCCTGAGCCGCTTCCTGAAGTGCAAGAATGATCCAGCAGATCCTGAAACAGGGAGGAACAGGTACAAAGAGTGAGGTGCTTGTATATTTGCAAGTGAACTGTGTGAATGTAGCCATTTTCAAAGGAATCCTATAGCTGCAGCATGAAAATGATGAAATAAGAAGCATCTGGGACACCAATGGAGGCCATACGAGCCGTCTCCCTTTGATGTGGCACCCACAAGGAATGGCGGGGGCAAGCTGTGTGCACCGTGATATTGTGCCTTTGTGGTTGTGTGTCTGTGCTGGAGGTGTATGTTGCCCCCTGCTGAGTAAACAACACAATTGCCACCCCCTCCCTGGTGACTGGTGTGGGCGCTGGAGATTTTATCTAATCCCAGGGCTAGACTCCAAAACAGGCGCAATGCTGCTAAGCCCTTTATTTTTATCTCAGTTATAAGACATGCAGCGTCCCATTGCTGACACAGGAGGGCAGTACACTGCAACACAGTCGGCAGCTACAGAGACAAACAAACCGCCGAGCTGGGAGGGGAGCAAGAGGGTTGGAAACAACAGACAAGAGTGATGCCTCAGATAAACAGATGCATAATGGAGGAGCTGCCTGAAAGACAATTTGGAATCACAACACAGGAAGGCAAGAGGCCATAAAATGAATGATGAGTTATTCTGCGGAGAGTTTAAATCCCTCTCTTTGGTATGGGAGGATTGTTTTATGAAGGTAGATTTGGGCCAGGCAGCAGAAGGCAATCAGAGTGCAGCAATATCATTATAATCAGAGCCGACTTTTGGGCAGCAGGCTGCAGAGGGGTAAGCACATGTGTTGCAGCCCGATTTGCTTTTTCAAAGCCACACCACTGTTCCTAATAACCTTTCTCATGGTGCTGCCAAATACTTTTTAATTATGCTGAAACAAACATTCGGTGGCTCCATATCTGGGTGTTTCAATGCCAAGTGAATTTATGTGGACTTTGAAAATAGCTTGAAAGAGATCCAAAACCAGCTATTTCTCTCTCACTTATTAACACACTCACACATACCAGTTGGGCATGTCATTTTCAAGCCCCGTGATTATAGATAAATGTGATAATCTAGGATATTAAGAGATTAGAAATGTTTACAAAAGGATTTAACTACACATGTGAAATACAGAAAATGTATGTTAATCTTATCTGCGGATGTTCAAGAATCACAAACTGGATGGGAAGTATTTTTGAAAGCACAAGCCAGACTGTGAGGAGTTTCTGACGAACATGATTACACAGTGTGCGAGCCAGTGAATGTGCTGGGTTGTCTTTGAGACTAAACCCCGACCACAGGACTCCACCTAAACTCTGGATCAGTTTAGCTGGTCTCAAACATAAACCGCTCCGCACAAAACTTAGAGTCCATGGTGGAGTGGAGAGAAGATTAATAGAGAAGAAAAAATGCAGAAAAAGGTGCAAAACAAGTTTCAGATTTGAAGGATTGTTTTAGTTTTTATTAGCTGCTACATATTATACCAACATAAACCATCATAAGTAGGTTATTTTATCTTCTACTACTGAGAAAGAAAATGCCTCCATGTTGTCTTCAGCAGTTTTATCCCATGTTTATTCATAAACATTTAAAGCTACTGGTCTTAGATTAAAAACTCTTATTACAGTGCTCCACCACGACAACCTTAATCACCTCTTGAGAAAAAAGAAACAACGCTTATACCAATTATCAGGTTTCCAACATATTGCAGCTTGAGGTAAATGTGTGCGGAAAAGAAGGGGAAGTTTCTCTAATCCCCTAAAGTGTTCCTCAGCTGAATCCCTTAAGTTAATGAAACACATCATTTTGGAAGGGGTTTTCCATTTCTGTCGTTAGTGCACACATCAGCACTAGAGCATGGCATTAAAAGCCCCATCTGTGACCCAGGTGTAGAGGGAAGAGTCACCCTGACACCTGAAATCAAATTTTACGCTTCTAAAAAGAACTGCATTTTTTCAAAGTACTTGAAAATCGACCATAATTAGACATTAAAACTCTCAGCAGTTTATATGAAGTACTTAAAAAGTTCAACTTTTCCACCAGTTCTGGTCAAAGCTATTTAATATTACATAATCAGTTTCTGAGACGTCAGCTGATTTATATTTTCTTATATAACACAGTAAGACACAGTGCATATTTTGAATACTTTAGGATAATAAAGCCAAATTCATTCAAATATTCATTCATTCATTCCATTTCTTAAATAATTGTACAGACACAGCTGTGGATATTGTTTAGTTTAGTGTTCCACTTTTTACTGATGTTCCAAGTAACATGAGAAAATCATCTTTTTGAAGCTCTCTTCCTATACGAGATACACTATTCAGCACTAGGCTTTCCACAAGTACCACATAATCCTCATATCATAATTATTTGAGATACTTTTGCTTATCTATATTATAAAACCAAGTGGCCTCTGTGTGCGTGCGTGTATGTGTGTCTGAGGATTCGCATAAAATCCGGAAAGAGCTGACAGCTGCAGTTTGGCAGACTTATGTATTTTTTGGCCCAGGAACAGACTAGCGAAAACGGAAAGTTGATAGGACCAATATTTTGGGAGATATTAGCGATTTTGGAATACAACAGCTCTACAATCATGTTGCTAAGGCAAGAAGGCTTTGGCGGTGACTGCTGGACAAATGCGGTACAGCATGCACAAATACACAACAGCATAAAAACTGCCACATCTAGAACCCGAAGATCCCCATTGTCTTGTGTTCCATTCTTTTCCTGTTCATGAATAACTACTGCTGCAGTTCTTACATTTCTACAAAGGGTGTGTTTTGGTCAGTTCAATATATAAAATCCAAACAAATACAATGGCTCCTTTGTCTTATAGTGTATGTGTATAATTAAACAATTATCAGACAGTGGAACCATAAAGTTAACAGAGACCTTTAATTGAGAGGACAATTAATCATCACCTCTTATTTCAATATTGTGACAGTTCTACTCACCGCCAGAGTGCTCTCCCCCACATTGGATGCAATGAGGCCATCAATAGTTCCATACTCAGCATCCCTTGAGGTTAATCTTTCCATCTGGTTGTGGTGGATGCATCGAAACACCAGGATGGCGATGACAGACAGGATGATCAGGAAGATGACAGGTGCCACGATGACTATCGCCAGTGTGGTCACGTTGTAGTTGGAGAGCTCATCAGCTGTAAAAGGCACCAA
Source organism: Ostorhinchus cyanosoma (assembly GCA_029814465.1). Taxonomy (NCBI): domain Eukaryota; kingdom Metazoa; phylum Chordata; class Actinopteri; order Kurtiformes; family Apogonidae; genus Ostorhinchus; species Ostorhinchus cyanosoma. Next base: position 26,682,513 of record JAPTYQ010000015.1, on the reverse strand, counting down.
AAATGTACTGTTTTGTAATGTTTTTTCCTCTCAAGTAAAACAACACAGTCCTTATTTTAGTATCTTTCAGAACACAAAACAAGTTTTTTTTAAAGGTTAAATGGTGATTTCATGCCCGGAGGATGAATACAGCATCAACTTCAAGTTGTGATTCAAACAGTGATTCAAGCTTGTTATATTAGCCATGTCTCCATACAACTGTAAAGTGAAAAAATACTGCAATGTGTTTGGAACAAATAAACTAGGCTGTGTAGTGTCATCAGGTGGCATTACAGGCTGATTTACTCATGGGTAAGTGGAGGGTTTAGAGCTGTTTTCTATCCAGGACTGAACTACAAGGCTACTCCATCTTCTGTACAAGTGGAAACAGCTTAAATGTTTGCTACATCAGAAAATATTAGGAAAATTAAAAGAGGTATATTAGATATGTTTACATTAAAAGATCTGAGGACCTAAAAGTATGTGTTCATGGAAACAATATGACCATATGTGAAAGATGTGGAGGTATTGCATCACAAAGATATGGACTGAATGCATTAACATGTGCCACAGTGAAAGTTTATGATCACTAGAGGGAGTAATGAGTCATTCTGTAGGTCTGTCAAAGGTGAGGAAGACTAACACACATGCAGAGTTGAGAATGAAGAATGAAACAATTTTCAGACTCAAAAGATGTGACTAAAACAGAGGAAAATAAAAATATGGATAGAAGCACAGCCACTTTTCTCCATTGGACACAGCTCTAAAATGAAATAATTCCGTTTGACAGTTATAAAGATGCGGCATTATGTGATGTTATTTTTGATAGGTTGAGCATTTACTGATCCGCGGCTCAGACTAAACTGAGATAGACCTGACCTTGTTTGGACGATCTTTAGTGCAGCCACTGACGACACAAACTAGAAAATGGATATGATTTGTGGTTTTACAGTGGCCGTTTTCTGTCTGAAAACAGAGCTAAGAGCAAATAATGTGAACAGCATGTGAGGATTGTAAGATTGCAGAATTATTTTCCCTGGTTAAGTTTTAGTTAAAGGAGGAAACTTGATGTGAACATAAAAAAGATGTGTGTGTTAACAATTAGCGTCACATTTTATTCACGGAGCGATACAATCTGTGGAGACGTAGCGTTAATTCATTGGTAGTTTTTGTAGCTGTAAGTGTGTTCTGGTACATGACTTCCCCCTGCTGTTGAGAGTTTGGAATCTCAAAAGTACATAGAACCCATTTAACTCACTCAACACCTCATGCAAGAAACATCAGCCTTTTCTAATATAATACCTGAAAATTTGCATGAAAATACTAAATGCAGCACAATAAAGCAAGAAAAAACATGTCTTTTCCTGTGATTGGACCACACATACTGTGGCCCGGTCTTACCCCAATCACAGGTCTGTAGCACCATGCACACTTTCTTTCAAACCCCAAAAAATAAATAAATGAAGGGCATCCAGGGAGGGGGTGCATGCACAGAGACACAGAGTACATCTCATCAAGTCAGCAGAGGCCGGCCTGAAGAACTGACCACTATTCACACTTTCCAAACATTCCAAGGGAAAGACTGCACAGCTCTGCCTGCAGCACAGACAATGTTCCCCTTTTCTGAACTTGCATAATGAAGTCTTTCTCCCAAATACACATAACTGGCAACACATTCTTGGAACTCACTCTGCTTGAACAAAACGTGTGAAGAGACATTGAGACAGATTAAAGAGTGGAACTTCGCAGATAGGGCAGTTTTGGAATATTTAAAATTTTAGTTGGTTCATCATATGAAATAATAGGTTTTACTGTGGTTAGCATAAATATATAATCAAAATCCAATATCAGTAATAGCAATATTTATCCATAAAGAAAACAACTATCGAGGGAAAAAAAAGGGCAACAACAACTCTGTGTATCGTTCATTCCCAGGTGGCTTCACCCTCTAGGCTCTTGTCAGGCAGCTCTGACAGCCTCTGAGAGGACAGAAAGGAAGTGGACCATGACTAAATAATATTCAAAACCTCCCTGTGGTTGCCCGCTGTCTCCCCCATTTCTATTTCATAAGGTGCCAGGAGTGTGACCACACTGACCTGAAGCTCGGGCTAACAGAAACCATCCAGAACAGCTGGGGCAGAAAATTTCACAGCTGACAGTGTAGGCCAGTCAGTAAAAAATGTTCAAGAGGAATGAATGCGTGTTGCTTTGTGGAAATTAGTTTGTTAACTTGAGTACCAGTCATTACGATTACAGACTTTGAGGTGAGTACATGCAATGCATTGTGGGTAGTGGAGTACTGTACCTTCAGCAGGCAGCTGCACGGTGCGGTTCATGTTACAGAGGTGCCCGTGGCAGCACTCCACAATCTGGTCTCTGGAAGGTGGAGTCTTGCAGGTCATCGTGCTCTGTTCGTAGACCTTAAAACAGCCTTTCTGATACACCCGGGAGCCGCCTGTGACTATCAAAGAAGAGAAGCACTGGTGGCCCTTACAGCGATTCCCTGTTTCACATGAGCTGCCCTCGCACACACATTCGTGCTCTTCTCTGGCCGCAGGCTTCACTCCCTCCTCTGCAAAACAAAATAAAAACAAAAAGACTGACTTGGATGATAAATCTGGGGTTTCAATGAGTTGAATTTATGACTTTTTAATGCTGTAATGGACACAGTTTAAGAGCTGTGACATCCAAACTGGCGGTACAAAGGCTGGACATTAGTTTTTTCCTTATGTGAATATACTGTACATATAATCTAAAAAAGTGCAAGCTGAATTTTTAGAGATAGAGGCTGAACAGAAGCTTGGAAAACATAAAGGAGTATGCATTATGTTACTGCAAAACCTTATAGAAAAGAAGGTCTCACGGACACATTTTATTCAACTAATCATGCAAGAAAAAAAGTGTTGAGATTGCGACAAGACTAACAGTTACATCTAATTTGGAGCTTGACCAGTTGACCCAATCACAGTTGATCAGCGACAGTTCTAAATACATTAAAACGTTACTGGTGACGTACAATGGTGGAATGACTGGCGTTCAGTTTAGTGCATCCAGCTCCTGGCTGTGACCAAAGTGAAGCAGAGTGATGGTCATGTTCCTCTGTGGCTGTGTCAGCCGTGGCATCTTTCCTGACAGTGATGTGGATATCATTTTATGATCTTAAACAAAGGGACCAGATGCTACTCGAGGATGATTGGAAAGGATTGTCAGCTCATATGATGAGTTTGAAATTTCAGGTCAGACGTCAAGCTGTATTTTGCATTGAGCATAAAACCACTGAAACGGAACAGACCCAAAAGTTTGATATTTTAAAGATTTTCATCCAGGCTAATGCGCCTAAACCCTGATTTGAGTAGATCTGGTCTAGGACAGTCTTTATCTGCAGAATACACAGGTTGCATTTTATTCTCTGAGTCTCAAACAATAATGGTGGGTATTTGCCGGTGGCTTTTTACAGATACCTTCTAATTTCTCATGCAAGGCTGATATAGAGCCTCGACATCTACTAACAGGAATTTTAGTACTGATATAATAACAATAATTTGGAACAAGAGAGGCAGATAACTGATTAATCAGATGGCATCAATCCTGCACGTACTATCAAATATTTTGACACTGAAAACACATTTTGCAGAAACCAGAGAAGTGAGCATATAAGCTAATGTAATAAATAGAATAATGTTATAATAAAAATAAATGTAATAAATCAATCTGAATCTCCGAACATTAAATTCAAAGTAATTAAGCAATACATGCATAACTGAACATTAACATTAAAAAAACTAAAGAATGTCATTTTTAATTTTCATTTACTTATTTTCAATGAGCCATTATTGCTCAAAGTCTGTACTTCATTGAGCCATGAGCTACGATTAGCTGCTACTACCAATACCATCATGTAAACCATCAAATTAATCATCCAAAACTAATCGGTTTACTTCTACTTTATACATCTTAAGCCTTTATGAGGTCCAGTGGACTTCAGACTCATTATTCAACACACTTAAACTAAGCACTAAAATGTTCACGTCACATCACATATTGCATAACCTTAACAGAAACAATTTCAATTTATTACTTTTAGAAGCTGGTGTTTTTTGATTACAAAAAATACTGCATTAGGCCACACAGCACAGCTCTGACATACTGTATCTTGGCTGCAAGAAAGATCATTTTTTACTTTTACGAAGTTCCACTAAATTCATATTCTACTCGTCAAGATCAAACATATCAAACACCTACAATTCAGATGATTGGATTTTAGACGTTTCAATGGTCTACATTTAGTTAATAAATAAGAAAACAAAAGAGGACACTATTCTGAAAAATCTATTAGCACAGACAATGATTGCTGTGGAATTTTAAAAAAGAAGAAAATGAACAAAATTGGTATGAATTATAGATCTAGAGAGCAACTTCTGCCTGATCTTATTCAACATAAGGTCTATACTGAACGGCAGCCAAAAGAAATGTGTACAAAGTCACCTTTTCCTGGAGCTTGCACAGTGACGTTCATGTTACACAGATGGCCCTGGCAGCACTTGACAACATGGGCCGATGAGGGTGGCATGGCACAGGTGGCTCTGCCCTCCTCGTCGTCCCTCAGGCAGCCCTTCTGTTGGACAGCCACCCCATCAATCATCTTGAGAGAGGAGAAACACTGCTGGCCTGTACAGCGATGGTCACGCTCACACACTCCGCCCTCGCACACACACTCCTGGTCTCTTAGGACTGGTCTGCCAGCAGACAGTTCTACATCTGATAAGGGGAGATATGGGTAAATCCATTACAGCAATACCATTAGTGTCCATTAAATTAAATGGCATTCACTTAGATTAGGAAAACATGCAAGATGAACATGAGAGTGAAACAGATATTCACTGTTGGCGAAAAGTAAGCAATATTACACGTACCAAGAGTTGTGTCTAATGTGACACTTAACAATGGAGTAGGGTTTATTGCAAATAGATTAGATAATCTTATGTACATTAGTTATACACTGATAAGTATGGCAATTGTGAAAAAAAAAAGGAAACAAACAGAGTTACTTAAAAATGCTCCTGACGCAAAGCCCTGCATGGCTGATATACAAATCATGTACACTCTTTATTTATGTGGATAAAGCCCTATGTCTGTCTATTAAATGATCTGAGAATAGTGGAATATGCTGACTACAATAGGACTCAGGAAATGGAAATGAACAATCGTTAGGTAGATAGGCAAATATTTTAAAATATGTTGTAGTTTTTTTTTCATTTGAATTTATTAAAGATTATAATGTAAATTGTGTCTCATATGTTTTTTCACAGAACCCCTTTTTCATTTTGTCACTGAATGAGAAATGCAGGCCTACGTATTTAAACATCTTCATAGACATTTAAGAATAGTGTTTATGTTAGCGGTTACAATGTGCACCTGAATGCACCAAGAACTATTTACTCTTACTGTGGCCATGGCCTTCAGTGGAACAAAAATACATTTCATTACTCTTTCAAGATTGTTTTATCACCTAGATAATTAGAATTGATAACTATTCTATAGAAAACAACTACTGTAATGTTTTCTCATATTGGGGCATGGCTTAATAAAGTTGTTCCCCATCCCTGACCCATCATAAACTTTACAAAACTATGTAAGTCTCACTCTGTGCTATCCAAACTCCTCACCTTTTACCGGAGTCTGCAAAGAAATGTTCATGTTGCACAAATCGCTGTTGCAGCACTGCACTACCAGCTCAGGAGTTGGAGGGTTTCTGCACCGCAAGGACTCCTCCTCATTGCCCACAATGCAGCCCTTCTGAAGGACTGATGTCCCGTTCAGCACGGAGAGTGAAGCAAAGCACTGCTGACCGAAACACCGGTCCCCTGTGCTGCAAGACGATCCATCACACACACATTCAGAGTTTCTCACACTGCCATCACCTACAAAAGGGAAAAAAAACAGTTGGTAAAAGGTCAGTTAGAAATAAATGAAGCAAAAAATAGCCCTAAAGAGTTTGTGACATTAGTCTATGCATTCAGAATACAAGTATAGGAGCATTCACATCTGCATTAGTTGAATTTCACATGACGCTGCAGTTGTTTAAAATAAAGGTGACAGCAGTTTATAGGGAGACAGCCTGGGGAGGAGGGGGGGGCAGGAGGAAAAGAAATTGTGTGAATTTTGAGCTGTCTGACTTGGGGTGGGGTTGAAAGATTAGGGGTACATGAACAGGGGTCACACCTTTCAGCTATAATACATAGCAGACCTCGGATGACAATGTTTGACTTTTAGTAATGTTGTTCTTTTGCAGTAACGAGACTATAATAGTATGAAAGAGCTGCAGTTTTTATGTATGTTTTATGTGTGCATTAACAGTCATCCTTTAGGTCCATATTGAAGATGTGTGTTGTGGACAGTATGCCAAAAATCCAAGGAGAGACTAAAACTTACCTTCCAAGCTACAGCAAGGAACGACAAGGCTGATCAAAACCAAAAGAAACATGCCCCGAGCCTTCATTTTAGACCTAGTAGGTGGGAAAAAAAAGAAAAACAAAATCAGGTCTGCACTGCAGTAAAATAAGCCAGGGTATTTCAGATTCATACGTGAGATAAAAACTGAATTTATCAACAAAATAAATATGTTGAGACCTACATTGATGTTTGAGACATAACCTTTGACATAACTAAAGCATGAGATACGTTCCAGCGAGACTGCAGACAAAGACTTACAGGCAGATAACGTCAGGATTTGCTGTTGATCTAAGAGTATTAGTGAGAGCAATTTTATAGAAGGAAACCTTTTCTTGTTTTCAGAAAAAGAGTCAACACCAAGTTTAAAATGCTCAAGTAAAGTGGGTCTCATGCCTTCCTGTTGTCCTGGCAACAAGGCATTGAGTGGCAAGCAATGGGGAGACTGGTGCTCTCCTATTGGCTGCTTTTTGTGCGTGCGCGACGGGTGTGTGTCGATGTCTGTGCGAGGCTGTGTGTGTGTTACAGGGACAGGCTGCTTGGCAGTGAGAGGAGAGGAGCAGACAGACGTGAGAGGAGGAGGAGGAGGAGGAGGAGGAGGAAGAAGAAGAGAGGAGCACAGCAGGGGGAACGAGTGTGGGTGCCCAAATACTATCGTTTAGAGACCTAGAGACACTTTAATCCTTCAATATTTAATGCGTCTGTGCTGGGGACGTCCACATAGAGCACGTAGTTATGTTTGTTTGTTTTCCACAGTGGCAGATTTTGACAGACCACCAGTTTAACCCACACTGTAAACTCAAGGGGAAAAGAAAAAAAAAATCCCCCCAGACTACCCATTTTATAAAGATGATATGTGAGTTTTGTGCAGACATCATAGCCTGGAGCATGCCCCGTTTGTGCCACACTAAACACCGGGGCCGTTATCTTGGCAGCATGTGTGTGTACGCCTGAGTGCATCTGTGCCACTGATAAATACCCCAGTGCACCCCCCCACCCCATCCCCTCAAAGCCATTGTGCCCGTCTCCCAGACATAAATGATTAAGCACGTAATGTTAGCATTAGCCCAACGGCGGCGTCTGCATGGGCCGCTCACACACAGACCACATGCTGCTCCTTTAATCAGAGCACAAAATAGCGGCTGCCACACAGAGATAATCAGGAGCTCTGTCTGCTCCTTTTGGGCCAGGGGAGCTACAGTGGGTGCATCGAGTAGGCAGGAGTGTGGGGGGTGAGGAGGCAAGGGAGGTATAACCAGGGGGCAACTGGGGGACAGTGGGTCAGAGAAGGGCAGAGAATGGGGCCAATGTGTGAGAGACATGTGGGCCATGGTGGGCTGCGATGAGCCAGGGCTGCAAAAGGGAGGGAAGTGGGACAAGGAGGTGTCTGGTGTCAGAGCCCTGGGGAGACGGAGCAGACGCTATAAAAGAAGTGGACGCATCCACCGTGACGTCACCCACTGGTTTGTGGACAGCTGATTTGAAGGCTCGAGTTTGCAAGGCACCTGGGCTCTTTGGAGATAGAAGCGACCATATTTGGACAACGGGGTGGAGCTCAGAAAGGATAGTAATGCCAACACCACCTAGCGAAGAAAAAGCTATTTTCTATATATCAAAATATTGGCACAGATAGGATGTACATGGTATTGGCACAAGAAATAACAGCTCAAAAGATAAAAAGCACCTATATTTTTATTACTGTGATGTTCAGTCACACAGTTAAATACTCTTAAAGGTACCCTGCCACACGTATTTCATTATTTTTGTAGTAATGTCTGAAGTTCTACTGTGGAATACAGGCTTTGGTTGCCAAGTTTCAAGCCATTCTAACATAGTACAGAAAGCCTGCTGGAAGACTCAGCTTGATTTGCGCCAGTTCTCATAAATAGTCAACATGCTAATCTGCTAGACTCTGATTGGCTAACAGTTAGCCAATGAGAGTCTGGCTTTTCAGCATCCTTTACCATGCCCAAAAACTAGAAGAACTGGCGTGAACTGAAAATGAAACTTGACAGGCTTTTTCTATGCCTGTCTTGTGAGGCAGACCTTACATGGAATTTTCACAACTTCTAACCTGTACCCACTGGGCCCCCTCTACTGCTCTGTCGGAATGGTGGGCCCCATGAATTTGTCATGTTTACCCCCCCTTTTACGTCGCCCCAGCTTGCTCTTTACGAAAACTGTCACTGAGCTAGACGAATTCTGTGGGCGTGGTCCCACCCTGGTGAGCTCATGAATAGTAATTAGCTCAGACATTACCACATCACACTGACCAGCTTTGCTAATTGACCTGATTTCTCCGTTTATTTCTTTTCAGTGGCAATAGCAGGCAGAGGATGTAGCGGTTCATTTTCAAATTCACTACATAATACAAACACCTATAGACCTAACATATTTTTTAATAAATACAAGTAAAAATGGTTTTGTGTGGCAGGGCACTTTCAACCTTAAGTGATGGATATTATTTAGGCATTTATAACCATGACTTAGATATCCAGCTCAAAAGTTATCCAGTTCCTTATAAAGTCAAACTTAATTTCAGACACATTCAGCGATAACATTCTTGGGAGGAGAGGTGTAATACAGCAATATCAGCCGACTAATCACTTATCAGATTTTCATCTTTTCCAAACTATTTGCAATCTATAAAACATACAGGTTGATAAGAGTATAATATCACTTTCATATGCTATATAAAAGAGCACTAATGAGCCAGCTAGATAGCTGTGCACTGAAAACTAATATAGGCTAAAATAAGCTAATGCAGCAGTTATGTTACCAATTAAGTTATTGTGATTATGCATCAATAAGCTTTATGAAACATTTGTACACCCATTTTGTGACAGTCTAGATGGTTAGTGACACCATAAATAAAGTCGGGCTGTCGGTCAGGAAAAATTACACTTAATTTGTTAAAACAATTTTTGTCTGAGTGCACTGGCAAATCACAGATGTTATTGAAAGTATGTGCTACAGGCATCAAATCATTAGTCCTGAAGCCTTATTAGCAGAGCAAGGACTACCATGACACTTAATACAGGGTCGAAAGGAAGCAAATGTGATCAGAGTAAGTCCTACAAAAAAATCCTTGACTTCAAGATAGAATTTGACACTTTTGAGTCAACTGGGACCAGGGTCTAGCATCAGCCCATGGTAAAGCACTTCAGGACACTTCCGCATTAGCTTCAATTTCAAGTCCAAGGTTGTTGCCCCTTGGGAGACAGTGAGAAGATGGGCGCCATACTTGGAGTCGGCCCACAATGAAGCCAAAGGGCCGGAAGAAACGAAACAAACAGACACGCAGAGGAGTAAAAAGACACTCGTCTGGAGCACAGCACTGCCGAGTACAAGAGCCAAGAAAAAGTGATTTAGTTATCCTGATAATGACTCATATATCACTCATGTACAGAGAAAACAAAGAGCACAATATCCTGACTTGCACAGTGCTGACAGATCAATAACTCATCTCAATTAACTAAGCAGAGAATGCCATGAGTCGCCACTTAATGGCCGCAATTTGCGTAGGTAAATGATTTGCTGCATTTTTGTTTACATTTACGGCTGAAAGACCCTCGACGGGGCACTGAAATGATCTCCATTCCCTTCTCCCACGCATACACTTTCTGTCTTAAGCAAGCTATGAAAAGCATCGGCTCTAAGCAGCCAAGCGGTGGGGTATGCTGGTCTCCAACATGTGTGTGCATGAATGTGTTTGCACAAATGCAAGATATACTGTGTGTAATTTTATCTACAGTTTACTTTGTATAGGGGCAGTAAATAGAGGCTTCTCTTCTTCTATTCACACATAAGGAATGCATGGGTACGTGGTAGCATACAGTATATCAAGCTGTCTAATAGCTTTGTGTATGACTACACAGCCAGAACTAGTCCTGATACTGGAAACCTCAGAAGGGATTCTTAGGAGAGAGGCAGGGCTAGCATCTGCAGAACCGATTGCGATCTGAGCAGACAACTTTATGGCGCTGTGTGTGTGTGTGTGTGTGTGTGTGTGTGTGTGTGTGTGTGTGTGTTGCAGCCTTCTATCTCTGCGTATTGAATTCTCTGGCAGTGTTCTGCAGTGTGTGTTCACAGAGCTGACATCCTGCCAAGGGTGTGCTCTCATTTCTCCCCTCTATCTGTCTCAACCCCCCATCTTTCCTTTTATTCCCTCTGCCTATATCTTCTGATGTGGTGTTACAACAGTAAACCAGCTTCAGTACCACATAGTAATTACGACTAAAGACATACTTCTTACCTTCTTTCCGAAACAATGAGTAAAGTGTTTACTTTACAACCCATTATGAGAGTCTTTGCTTTAACTCTACTTATTTCCCTTCCCCTCGGTGTAAGATGTCAGACACACTGGTTGTTATGGGTTTGAACTTTGAGCCGATATAAAACCTTGGTCGAGTAACATGATACTGATGATTATTATTAACCAAGGAAACCAACAACCAATATCTGGAACTGAAAAATTAAAATACTGACGTAAAATTTTAGTATGACTTTAGAACAAATCATAATTTTACACTAACATGAGACTTTTTGTAAACTGTATGGCATCCCCACTTTAAAGGCTATCTATCTCATTAAGGAGTCAATAATAAGACAATATAATGTTATAGTACTGTATAAGTATTAGAGTGCTTTTAAGGCCCTATATGGATGATTCGTGACGGCTTGTATGCTTACAGGAAGTTTGCATTAGAGTCTGTTATGTGTCAGGAGCAGGACATATTTTAATATTAGCTATTTTAACAAGATGACAACTATCACCAAATCAATGACAAACGCATGTTCAATGGGCAGATTTACATCCATGTATTTCACAAATTATCTTTTAATTGAACTTTGAGAAAACTGCCAAAAGAAAACAAGTTTAGGCATCTTATCCACAAGAACTGGTCCTTCATCATCACTTGGCTTTACACCAGTTACAGCATTTCATTCAATAACATATTACCTTGAGCTGTTGACTGACAAGCCAATTTGGACAAGAACCTGAAACTAGGTTTAGTGTTTGGTTCCTTAACAAAACCACAGGGGATCACAAAATGTATCCAGCCTTTCCATAAATTGCCAAAGCCCTTGTCGAACTCTTCATTCTATGACCTTTTCATTGCTCTTCACTGAAATTTGCTGTTAGCTTTTTGTTTGATTCAGTTAATGTTGCAGTCTCTTTACCTGTCCATGCAGGCAATTAGTCACTGTATCTGTCTCCACTGCACTTATTTGCATTTGCCTTTTATTGATATGCAAACTTCTCTACATGTCCCAGGTAATATGTCAAGTTTCAGTATATCCAGTTGGGCTTTTTGTTGCACAAATTGACAATATAAATCAAAAACAGCTTGGTTCGAACAGTAGTTTCCGTTAGCTTAGAAATGTAGTAACCAAAAACTAGCATAAGACATTTTATTTCACCTAAATAAAAAGGTACACACACATCTTCCGTTTTTAACCCATAGCCTAATAAATAAGGGGCAATTCTACATTATGTGTACTTTTACTGCTACATTTGCTTCAGTACTGCCAATTTCTGTCCTTTTACCCCCTACGAGGTTCTGTGCAAATTCCTGTATTTACTCTGCCTTTTTATTTACACGTTTTCTGCTGCTGCTGGCATTTTAAATCATGGAAAAAAGCTTCCTAAGTGTTAAGGCTCTGAGTCCAAAACAAGGCCGCTCATGTGTGGACGACCCAAGAGAAAAAGCTGGGACAGACTCGGCCCAGTGAGGAGTATCTGAGGGTGACTCCTGCTGCGAGTTGCTGGAGAGACTTGAAAGTGATCTTCTATCAGTGCTCCCATTTTATGACGCCATGTTTTCCTCCCAGACTCTTTCCAGTGATCCCACTCCAGAGGGCTATCTTGATAAGCACTTCTCTAAGAAGTTGAGCAGAGCTTAAAGTGATTAGATGGAGATGATTAAACATGCCACTCAAATGCAGTGATTGGTAGAATTATATACAAAAACTTAAAACTAAGCATTTACTCTGATTTAAATACATGTTACGTTTCCTTTTTTAAGACATCTTCAAATGTCACAGGAAACATAATATTTTATTACCATTTGATATTTTAAGTGACATTTTAAAGCTCTCAACAGCAAACAATTCAGGATAGCCTAGTCTGATCGTTTATTATTTTGGTCTGTTTTGCATTCAGGTCAGAGTGAAGGGGAGAATGACAAAACACTACTTTGTCTGATGAGCATGGTGTATCACTGAGGTTGAGGAGGGAGGAGGCTGGAAGCCCTGCAGGAGCTGCTGAGTCATCATGCTGGCAAAGAGGGAGACGAGAGGTGGAATCTGTGTCTGAGCTGGCAGGCTGGCACAGTTACCATGGCACAAATAGCCTGGGCACCGAGGAAACTGCAGCAAACTGCGGGGCGGTGAGGGAAGAAACAGGCAGAGACTGGGGCAATGCAGAGCCTGCTGTTTGTGTCCCTGTCCCCGTCCCCAACCCAGACCCAGACAGCCAAAGTGCCAGCATGCCATCAGGGACACACAGATGGTTCGCTCATAGGTGGATGTGGGTGTAATGCAGACCTGAGGGCGAAAGTCGTCCTCTTTGCAGCAGCCCACATTCATATTCACACTACAGCTCAGCAGATCCACACATTCACCTCAGACTAAAAGCCCTTCACTGCCTACAGTCAAATATAACACTCTGGATGACTAAGACTTAACTAAAAGAACCCAAACTTTTTTGGTAGGTTATGGGGGATACACACAAACACAAAGCATTGCTAACAAAATGAGCAGAATGTGAAATGACAATTAACGTCACCTTAAAAAGTCAAGGCACAGTATCAATTTAATCATCAGTTTTGAGGTGCCTCTTTAGTGCACGTAAACCACACTGATTTCTCCCTCAGTTCACTCTGTAGAAATCATGCTTGAATTTCAGAAGTCATTAACATCAGTTATGCTGGCACGTACCAAACTCAGATTGTGTCATCTCTAAAATACCTTGAAGCATATTAATTTAGGACAGATCTGATGAGCCCTGTCATCCAATGAGAGCCCTGTAAAGTAGTCATCATTTGGCTTAAGGCCCGTACACACTGTGATATCAGCAATCTTGTAGGTTCATTGAAAGTCACAGTGAAAGATGGGTCTAATAAAAATTTGGTCAGGCTCTAAGATATCAATTTTGTCAGATTATATGCTATCCTCGGTGAGTTGCTGGGCTGTGATATTGATAGAGAGACAAGGACTTTTTTACCTATTGAAAAACAGGCCATAACAAGGTAAGATATGGGTAACGAGAACTTAGTCCCTAATTTTAAGTACAGCATATTTATGTAGGCTTTGTTTAAACACCAAAGCTCTAAATACACAGTGAACACATCTCAGTGTGAAGGAGGAAGATGACAACATAAGATTCCCCCGCATTTCCTCAAAATGATAATTTGCGATGGCAAACAATGGCAAAAGGGAACACAGAAGTCAACAAGATGTCACCCACATTTACAGAATCTACAGGTCGCTGTATCAGCAGATATTGTGCTGAATTATGTCAAATATTCTGACAAATGTCTTCTAGTGATGATGACTATAGCTATGAGCATTCATCTAAGTTTCACATTAGTCCGAGTAGCCTTCAACCTATATGTGTGCACCACATCAGACAAGAACCAATTTGTGCTGCCTCAAATACAAAATACAGCTCTTTAAGCGATGAAATATACTTGAAGCATTTGGCCTTTTCATTAATGGGGTCAGGTAAGACCCAGCAGGGTGTGGAGTCAGAAAATAATAAGGCATTATGTTGGCACCAGTACGGAAATGTACACATCACAGTTTTGTGGCCTGGTCTGAAATAACAGAGCAAAGCAGGCTGACCTATACTATTTGATATCCAGTTGCATACACTTGGGTTGCTGACTGGAAAGAAAAGCTCATTAACCTTTGGAAACACACCTCCCTGGCCAAAGGCCTCATCAAATGAGAGATGAAAGCAGGACAAGTGTGGCCCCCTGGAAAAGCCTGTGGAATCCACAGTGCCCCATCAGGTTGAGCCAGGCTTCGTCTCTCAGGGCCCTATCACAGCAGCCGCCTCCTTTCACAATGTGAGGAAAGTAATCAAATGCAAATGCCCCCCTGCTTATGTTTAATTCTCCCTCCCATACTCGCTGTAGTAGGCAACTGCATAGCAGGATTTTGCTCCTTGGATACAGTGCAGCCCAGAGTGTGCACACACAAAGCTGTTACATGACTTTAGGGAACTCTGAATTCACTTAAAGTTATTTCCTGGAGACCAATAACCGCAGCATGCCTTACCTAAACCTTTAATTTAATCTTAACTAACCGTAACATTAAAAGGTTGTGCCTTAATGTGCACACAGATGTATTTCCACACGCAATCACAAAAAATGCTGTTTAAATTCCAAAACAAAGATGTTTGATTTGCTTCCAGGCAAGACACAGGACAGGAGTGGCACTCTCTTTGACCCTGACGAGGTTTTATTGTGGCGTTCAGTCTCATGAGACAGAACTTGCAAAGTTTTACAGCACTGCGAAGACACTTGACAAGTGTCCTACGCAATGGTCACCATAGCAATTAGACATTCATTTTAACACAGCCATCAAAACATTAGAAACGGCCAATTCAAACACTTGTCTTTATAGTGCTCCACAATGTTTGCCAATAGAGGAATGTACAAACACCCTCCCTCCACACGGCCATCTCACAAAGTTCACTGCTCTGGGGTGATAGTTTTCTCGAAAGGACACCTTGATTTGTATCACAGTACACCTTTTCAACATGTCTTCCTCCTTGTGAAACCAAAACCGAGGAAAAGAGACCAATGAATAGTGTGAGCAGACCGAAACCTCAGGAAATATTTAGCGATTCTTTTAGTGGGCTGGCTGGCTGGGACTGAGTGACAGGAGTCAGGGGGAGCAAACATGATAGCTTTCCCTGTGTGACCCACCACCATCAACCAGACCATTCACCGCTGTCATGATAATCACTCAGCAAACAGCTCGCCACCAAACAATGAATGCATAACAGCCCTGCTCTCTTTAGCACGACTGACGTGGGCCGTTACATCCTGCTGACAACTGACTCTTTATGGTTCAGTTTCCTGAGTTTTCTCGAGAGGATAAACTTCTAAAGGAGTAGGACCAGCAGTAAAGGTCTCCAGCAAACCTTCAAGGGTCAATGAATGTCAGTGAGATAATTCACTGTTTCTCTTTTTAATAAAATTTGTCTGGTTTGTCATGGTTCACTCCATTTAACAACATTACTTTTAAGGATGATTTTGCTCGATGCTTCTAATTTCAGTCACACGCTTTGCTCTGCCTGCATCTCACAACCACTACAAGACCAAAACTTCACAGAGGTTCTGCTCAGTTTAAACATTGAAGCTACAAGAATCTGACCTACCACCATAACTGAAATATTTACTTTACATTACATTTTACTATACAACCTCGCAACAGTGAAGAGGGATGAAATGCACATTTTCAATTCAGAGACAAAATGCTTTTAGCAAATGTGAGCCCGAGACTGGGCTTGGGAATGAGATCAGAAAGGGGCAGCATCTGAAACAAAGCCATAACTTTCCCCCTAACAGCTGAGCGATAAGACAAGAGCACTGAACCGAGTGAAGGGCTCATAAAATGTGTATTGCAGACTGTCTCCAGTGCAGTCTGGGGTTAGTGTGGAGAGAGAAGACGAGGAGCCACGAGCACTGCAGATCTATGTGCGTGTGCATCTGTGCAGACAGCGGCGTCTCGTCTCCCCTTCCCTCTGTCTCCACTGGTCCTCATCCACATTTGAACACAGAAGAGGGGAAATCAATAAGTCTGTGCCGAGCCACCCGACAAAGACAAGAGCAAGCTTGCAAACTGCAAACAGTAAAAGAAGACTAAAATTCTGGCAAGTCTTTTATCTCATTCCCTTTTTCCTCCCTCTTAACTTCCCGTGTCCTGCTGAGACTGCAGTGCCCGCAAGTCCCAGACAGCTCTTCTCATCGTGATATGTTTGGGCTACATAAGGCGGATGATTATTAAAAGGCTCAAGGATTTTTTGACTAAAAATAACACTGCAGACAGAGGGCCCCTTTCTAAAACGCTGGACATGAACATAGACAGACGCAAATTCAACCCACATGCTGTGTTCTTCTGAAGCCTGCTGCATCATCCGAGGTCTGTTGCTAGTCAAACTTTATTCATACACTCAACCATAATGTAGGGTATACACATGGTCAAAAGATGCTGGATTCATATAACGTTAGTCGACCTGAAGACTCGTCCAGCCCTCTTTCTATCCATCAGACATCTCCTCAAACCCATATTCACTCACACACACATACACACAGACAGTATCTCACTCTCCACCCCCCTCCCCCTTTCTTCCCTGGCTCGAGAGCCACCTACATGGAAGAGCAATGAGCCTCAGACTCTTGCTCAGACTTGAAGCAGTCTATCTTGGTCTCATAACTGCAGCCCTCTTGTTAATGACAGACTGTGTAACCTGATTCCACACACACACACATATATGCATATGCACACACATCCCACCCCCCAACACTCTGCTAGGGTTTTTGGAGCTAGTGCTGTTCCCTTTCCCTCCACTTGCACATTGTTCCAACACAAACTGCCAGCTGCTTCTGACAGCCAAATTACTGTGCACAGAGAAATGATTGCTATCGGAGGTTTATCCCCCCGCTCCGTAACCCCCCTCACCTCATGCTTTCTGAAATACTCAGACGTCTGTGGGAAAATTATACACTTTATGGCCATCAGAAAGAACAGCTACAGCAGTGTTCTGATAGAGAGGCCAAGAAATCTGCTGCCAAACACAGAGGAAATGTGGAAAAGGAAACCTGAATAACAAAATCAAGTTCAGTTGAGTTTGTGATCTGTAAATGCCATCACATTTCTTAAGGTGAAGAGAATCTGAATTAAGCCCTTTTTAATTTTAAAGCAAGACATTGGTTGAGAGATGGGTTACAACAGATAGTCTTAAACAATGACACCGCCCTAAAACCAAACAATAACACTGTTGTTGAGCAGAGGAGAGGGCTAATCACAAAGCCACTGGGAGCGACCACGATCTGACTGGTGCCCTTTGCATTCAGAATCCCCCAAGATCCCCTGCTGCTAAACCATATCTCAGCCCAGACTGACTGACGTCCTCTTATCTGGCCACTATCAGGAAGACTCCGGTATGCAACTAAGTAAAAAGCACCCACAAAGAAGCTCAGTGACTGGTCAGCACTGGGGTGACGTGCTTCAGATTACTGAACAAACCAGACAGCCACTTAGTGCTACCACTAACCATGACCTAGTGTCTTAACCATGAATAGTAAATGCAAACGCCTGCTTAAAAACAAGAAATCCTTTCTATCACGCACAGCTATGTATCTATAATTCATTCTGAAAGTCTGGAGTTCATATTTAAAGTAAATCAATTCTAATTAAGCAGTCTCCGGTGCTTTATTTTCCATGTATCTGTTTGACTGTCAGATGGTCGTGCATACATTAAAGTACAGTAAGAGAAATGTTAATCGAAAACATTGTGGTCACAATCACACAGGCTACAGCAGCAAAAGACTACAGAATACAATTTGAGCTGTTAAGTGAAGAAAACCCTGATTAATATGTAGGAATATAATTTAGTGGGAGCCAAGATTTGGAACAATGTCTGAGTTGATTCTGAGGAGGAACACTTGAGTGCGAGACATTCCCATTCGCACGTCTTTTAATCGGCACAATTATCTCTGAACGTTTTCAGCAAGCATTTACACCTCAGTAATGAAGTTTGCACCCTCTCATCAGCAGCTCCACTAGCTTTTACATTTGATTGCCCCTAGAATCTTATCACACTCCATTTCCTGTCTGGCTCCACACCTGAAAAAAAGAATGTCAACAAACACTTCTGCATCTTGTCTTGGGTGTATTTAAAGCATCTCCTTGTCAGAACTAGTACTAAAAAGGTACACCCTCAGATTAGTGCAAACCCTGATGTGTGTTCAGCACTGTTTTTGAGGGGCCTCTCCTCCTCTTCCTCCTCCTTCAGGACTGCAAAGCTGCAATTGTCATGCAAAAAAAATGCTCAGCATGGGATGATGAGACACACGATCAAGCAGGAATGACCCTCCTATAGACTGTTTGCATGATAGAAAAAGAAGAAAAAAAACTCCTGCAAAGTCAGAACTAGTTGCAATGTTGTGGGCATGGTGGGATGGCGAAATTAAAATTACAGCCACGAAAAGTCGCAGTGGTACACCCCAGGACTTTTATTTTCCAGTCCTCTGGCCTATAGCTTTTTCTTTTAATCATATCTATCTGTGTGAGGCGTTCAGGCAAAAACATAAATCACAATTATTTGGATATTATCTTAAAATAGCCTGCGCTGGAGACGGAAAATGCATTATATGTGTCTGGAATGATAAAAACAGGCCGAGGTTTTACGAAGGGGAAGCTCAGAGGGAGACTGGGTTTGATTCCTTTTTCAGCAAATCAGCAAAGTTCTACCCACGTCCACGAAAATGTCCACTCAACACTGTTAACGGCCACTGCACGCCTGTTGGTGTTCATTTTACGACAGGGTTAAACTTACCTTTTGGGTTATTTTTTTCTCGAAGTGCTTTATGAGGATTCAGGTCGAACTATTCTGCCATCTCCCGAGAATTCACCGACAAAACCCGATTTGTTTTCCAAACTCTAAAAAAGACCCTACATGACGCCAACATTATCGTCCGACGGTCGCGCGCTGAGGGGAAAAAAGTACCAAATTCACTCGTTTTTCATCTTCAAGGCAGAGAAAAAAGGAAGATACATTTGTGTTGCGTTGTGTACTAGCACACCTTAGCGCTGCCTGGGCTTCTCAACTCACACTCCGGCGACGGCGCTATGAAGGCAAAAAGCCAGGATTTCAGGAGGAAGTTACCAACGTAAACTCACCAGGATTAACGACGTTAAGGCACGTAGACGCACGCGCACGCTTCCGGTATGACATTTCAAAATAATCGCACAGAGGTTACAACTCATTAAATAAAATTTGAAAATAAAAGCAAAATAAAAGTTTACCTTTGTCAGCCGAATAAAATAGATACGGAGTAGCTTAATTGATCCACAGAGGGAAATCCACCATTTTAATCAGTTTATTATTAATAATAATAATAATAATAATAATAATAATTATTATTATTATTATTATTATTATTATTATTATTATTATTATTATT
>JAPTYQ010000015.1:26630264-26644298 GCA_029814465.1 Ostorhinchus cyanosoma | reverse complement strand
CCCCTGCAGTATTTGGGACTGCTGGCCTTATTTGCATATGCAAAGTGTGTGTGAAACAAAACCCCGCCCCGTCCCCTGCAGTACCCATGCTCAAACTATAGGGCGGCGCCATAGAGCACTTGTTATACACACACACACTTCAAAAAACGTCATTTGTTGGACTTGCCCTGAAATTCACACCAGACATAGTTCTAGCCATTTTCTACAGGTTTCAAAGCTTACTTTTTGTGGGGACGCGATTTTTGTCCCCATAAATTTTCGTGTCCCCAGGACGAGAGTGTGTATTCACATTCGTGTCCCCACACATATAGTTTTACAAACACACACACACACACACACACACACACACACACATATAATCGAACACTTCAGCGTAATAAAAATAAACAGACAAAATAAGTGCTATACATTTGGACTCATTCATCAAATAAAAGCTGTCTGATACAAATCATAACATATCTTTCATATTATTAATAGTCTTTCCATATCATAGACAAAAAAAATGTAAACAAAAAAAATTCAATTTCTTACCAATGTTCGACTGATATGGATTTTTTGGGGCCGATGCCAATTTTTTTTTACATCAGCCTTAGCCGATGACCGATACAGGCCACCGATATTTGGAGCCGATAGTGATTTTTTTTTTTCTGTCAAATGATAACAAATAACAGGAAATCTTCTGTACTTACAATTAGAAAATAAAAATTATATATATATATATATATATATAAAACACCAAAAAAATCTTCTTTTTTTCCCAGTGTGGACAGCAGTATCTCCGAGAACACGGAGATGCCATGAACTTTGTCTGTCAGTAATTCATGGCAGGGAAAAAAGAACATATCGGCCAGCGCAACAGGCCGATACGATACAAGAAAAAAACATAAATATCGGCCCAATATATTGGCGGCTGATATATCGGTCCATCATTACTTCTTATATATTGAAGGACTGTAGATATGACACCTCACCTGTGTGTCAGTGTACGTGTTTATAGTGTAAAGAGGCTTTTGGAGATCCAAATCTTCCACGTTCACATGTCGGCTCCTCCAGGCCTCGGTGTCTGCCATCAGCCTCTGGGGGTCAGCGTCCACCACCACCTTAACCTACCATAATAGAAAAATAATGTTTCTCTATTTTATTGTTGTTATCACTCTTTTATGTCCTCATTTGTGGAACCATGGGTATTTTAATTTAATTACGTATAAACGGCTCATGTTGGTTCACCTGTCATATGTTTGTGCCTGGATGGAAATGGATGTTTTTTCACCTCAACTGCAAAACAAATCTACCTACGGGTATTAATAAAGTAACTTGAACCTGAAATATTTAACAGAGTGATGAAACATAACCTGCTTTTTACTTATTTCCAAAAGGTGGCAGTGATCGCCTTTGCTCATAATTTTGGATCTTGTCTTCCCTCATGGGTCATTTCAGACTGACAGAGCAAATCGGTGTGTCTGATTGAGTTAAGAGCAATTAAACGATCCACCTGGTTTCTGAGTGCTTCCAGACGGTTCTGTCTCTCTTCTTCAGCTCTCTGACGCTCGACCTCTCGTGCCTCTCTCTCCTCCCTGCGCCGTTGTAACATCTCTGCCCGAAACAGCACCCTGAGGGGAATGGAGAAGGTGAGGAGGCATCACACCTGAGCAGCCCCTCTCTTCCTCGGCCATGACCAGCATTACCTATCTCTCCAGACACAGCGGGCCTTGGGGCTTCGGAGGAATTTATGGAGCTTTTATGGAGAGTGTAGCTCCTCTGCCATCATCTGTTTTTTTTTTTATATTATCTCTTATGCAGCCCCTCATGATACCTGCCCCCATCCCCGCCGGAGTTCATTCCCACGTCCAGTGTCAGCACCATTATGCTGATAATGATAGCGGCCTGTGTGAGTGTGTTCTGGCATATCACAGCACAGAGAACCTGCACCGTGTCCAAGTGAACAAAGTAGGTCAAGAAGAAGATGTCAATTATGGAGGCTCAGACAAAAGTAATGTTCTGATAAATGGCTTTTTGTTCAGCTCATGATGTAACCTTAAGTTGCTTCATTTTATAAATGCACCTAAATGTTGCAATACAAATAGTAACGTATCTGTCTTTTAAAGCTAAATTGAAAACGTAGCTGTTTAAGGAAGCCTATAATTACCCCGCCCCCGAAGAGGAGGCAAGGGGTATTGTTTTTGGGTCGGTTTGTTTGTGTTAACACTCTAGCAGCAAAACTGAATTGGTTGAATTCATACCAGACTGGGTTTATAGATTGCTAGTGAGTGACCCAGAATAGATGTGATTACGTTTTGGGAAAAGTAGGTCAAAGTTCCAATTTTTTAATGAATTTCTAAAATCTTTTTTTCTCCTCCCGTCTACTTATAATGGGCAACATTTCAAACGTCTATAAAAACATCAATTTTGTTTCAATTTACTTCAAACTTGGCACATATAGAGAGGCGATTGATATGCTGACATCGGCACATGCATAGACATGATGACATCAGCTGGATCCGTGTCAAAATAGGCTACAATATGTGCGAGGGGCGGGGTTTGTTGTGCCTGGCATCACTTGTTATCGATGTTTTGATGGTTTTTTTTTTAAATCTGTCCTTTTCTGCTGTAGCACTCTGAGATTCTTTGAAAAGTGCTTTATAAATCAAATGCATACTTATCATTATTAATATAACCTGTAATTTTAAGTCATCTAGACCTTAACAGCCACCAGCAACTAAAAGCATCTGCTGAAATTAAATGTCTAATAACTTTTACACCATTAATCTCATCAATACGTTTAAATAATTCAGGTAAAATGTAGTTCCTCAGCTTTTCAGCAGCATCACATGTGTCTTATTTGAACATGCAGAGAATCAGAAACACAATCGTCTTTATTTGCCAAACATCTTAAAAAAATACAAGGAATTTTCTCTGGTTATTTATTTAAACTATGCTCTCTCTGTACAACGTAGTAAACAAACACTAAATAGAAATGACTAAAATATGATAATGAACATGGAAACAGTGTCATCTTCTACAACACTGAGTCATTTAGAAAACGCATGCAGTTTAAAAAAGACAGTGGTTGTAGAAATTTGTTTTTGATATATTAAGGTAACGATATATTTTGCAGAATAAGTCCTTTTTTTCAGTTTCCTCTGTTCTGATATAATGAATGAATGCAGAATACACTCTGAGGTTTTAAGAACATCTACATGATCAGGAAACTGAATGGAGGAAAATAACTGATATTCACTGAAAAATGCAAAATGCAGTGTATAATATTACACTAAATGGAGACAAATCACTTAGGAAAGGTTAAAATGATTTGGAAGTCGTCATGAATATGGCTCTATGTCTTTAATTTAATGAGTAAGATTGGATGTACTGTACCTGCTAACAGAAAAATATACTCCAAAATGATTCAGTGTCATATTTTGCACAACATCCCATGGTGCAACACTCACCTGTCCTTATCCCGCCTCGCCTGTTTTTCCATGATGCTCCTCAGTTTAGCGAGTCTCTCCTGATCCCTCTGCTCTATCTCCTCCTTCCTCTTCTTCTGCTTTAAATAAAACTGCCTCACCTGGGGGAAATCAATTTACAAAGAATAACAACAACAAAAAAGTTAACAACAATGAGAACACTAGCCCCTACTCGCACTAATTTGACTGCAGCCGAACTCTTAAGGATCCTCATGTCCTATTGATTGAGACAAAGGAGGAATCAGATAAGTGTAAATAGAGAGAATGAGCTGATATTTCAATGTCTTACAGACCATTGTACTAAATTATATGGAATCCAATGCAAGCTAAATGCTGTCATTAATCAGAGTGTCTCTCGTTGCCCATTCTCTCCTGGCAGACCCCTGAGGAGAGAGTTAATTAAACAGTCAGACATGTTTCGGTATTGTTGCACCTGCGAGGACAGTAACTATAATGAATAATCAAAATACCAGTAGAATTGTAACATTGTGCTTTCAGTTTGATCTCTAATTTAGATACAGCAGCCAAAACTCTTGAGCAACTTTTAAGCAGAATCTTGTGCGTTTTTGCCTTTGGACACTGAATTTTCGTACCGAAGTGTCACAATCATCCATATAGTCCTTCACAAACACATTGAAAGCTCATAACAAGAGTTGATATACATGCAAAAGTCTGAGGTTTGTTGGTTTAGTAAAGTTCGAATGACCACATATATGCATTTCTCAGTTTCTGTATTAAGATGCAAGAAGTATGCACAGCAGTAAATACAAACGTTTCAGGAAAAATCTGCTTTCTATAAACCAAAGACGTAGCGTTGCAAACATGTCTTTACCCTTTTTTTTTCTTTTCGGAAAAAATTAGATTTACTGCTTTAACTTCCTGATGTTTTATACCAGTTTTCATTCAACATGTCAGATGTTTCTAAATGTTGGCACTGCCTCTTGTCATGGGGTCATAGGGTCAGGGGTCACAAGAAATAATGATTTTAACCTTTAGAAAAGGTTTAGTTCGAGTCTTTTACAGCTGAACACATATTTTCTTGCTGTATCTGAAAAAAGAGAATGAGAAATAAATATGTGTGTAAAAACCACAAAGCTAAAGATTAAACTGTATATTGTTTAATGGGGATTAGAACCTGATAAATTGCTCTATACTACTATGACTACTACTATTACTTCTACTACTACTACTACTATTATTACTACTACTACTATTACTACTACTATTACAGCTACTTCTACCACTACTATTACTACTATTACTATTATTACTACTACTACTACTACTAATAATAATAATAATAATAATAATAAAGACAAAATTCAGGTTCTATCTTTTATACAGAACATTTATATGTGTATCACCAGCTGCAGGAGGGAACCCATCTATTCACTGTGATCGCTGTGATGAAGATGTGCTTACTTTTTCCTTCTGCTGTGACCTGACAGCCTCCTCCTGCTCCCGTTCCCTCCTAAGCTTCGCTTCTTCTGCCTCCTGTCGTCTCACAGCTATAGCTGCCTCCAGCTTTGCCACCTCCTCCTGCTGGGCCCGCCACTGCTGCAGCTACGCACCACAACCATGAAACACATGCAAATGCACACCAGGGAGAAACAAAAAGCAGGTTATTGTCCATCAGCAGCTGTCTTGAAATAAAAAAAAAACCCAAAACACTCCAACTGAGTGTGACCGCTGTGGTGCCAAGACGTGGCAGGAACTTTTGAAAAGGTGTCAAGACTTCCTTTCACACTTTGCGTTAGATCACCTCAGGACATGTCTAGGCAATGAATGATAAAGACAAGGCTTTTATTTGAACCCTGTAGGATTGTGAGGACAGAACCATATCTATGTAGCAGTTCATGTCAGGTGTTAAACACACAAGAAAAACACACTGTACTAGTGGAAACAACGCCAGCCATATATGTAAATCACACAAATCTATGAATAAAAACAGTTTGATATGCCCTTCTGTAACTGTCGGACTGAAGTCACCCAACTACCATGTGGAAATAGACCGTCTGAATATTCATACACACATGTAGGAACACACTACTTCAGCATGTTCTATGGAGTGAGTGAGTGACAGGTTCATTCTGCAGCAGCCTCCCTGCGGCGTGCCAAGTATTTAAAGTGTTGCATTCCGGCCGGGAAAACAGATTCACAGATCTGTCAGTGGAGAGCTTAGGGATCCCCCTGGGAATTAACTGCAAATTAGCATGGCTTCACACACATTAGCAACAGTGGTATCATGAAGTCAGTCATACTTGATGTGTGCATAGAAAAAAGGAGCAACTGTGTATGTGTGTGTGTGTATGTGAGAGAGAGAGAGAGAGAGAGAGAGAGAGAGAGAGACAGACAGGAGGATTTAGAAGAAATCCAACCTCTAATCCAGTCCTGTTTGACAGCTTTAAAGTTAGAGATGCAACAGGAATCTTTTTGAGAAATCAATATACTCTGATATGCAGACATTGATCAAACTTTGTTGCGTCAATATTTATGTTACTGTGTGGTGTGAATAGTTAACCACTATCCTTATTACTGGCTTTAGGCCAAATATCTTAAATAAACCATGGGATTTGTCTCAACAAATTCCATCTCCAGTCTCAACAGGAGAAATGCTATTACGGTACATGATTGTTTAATACTTGTGGTTAATTTTCCTCTTTATTGCTTAATGTATCCTGCGGTAATCAAGTGTTACGTTTTATATAAATAATGTACAGTACCTGTGGCTGGATGCCAAGACTGAGAGTTTCTCCCATTTACTGAGGATAAAAAAAGGATCCAATCTATTTTAAATCAGCCACAGTGAAGTCATTCTGTTGGCCTTGAGGTCTAGATTTTCCTGGTGTTATGGGACCTTTACTTACCGCCCCTTCTGCTCTCTCCCCCCACTCACTTCCTGTCAGATCTCCTCTGTCAGACAGCAGAAGCCGCCTATTTAAATCGTAGAAAAACACACTTTCCAGAAAGAAATTTCCCATAACTTTACTAGCCAGTGCATAATTGAATCTCTTTAACCCATAAAGACCCAAAAAAGCAACAGACGACCTAAACCATCTGCTGATCTAAAATGTTTAATATCGGTTGATCTACTAATCCTATTAACACATGTAAATAATTGGTGTAAAATACAGTTCATCGTCTTTTCACGGTCATTAGATATGACCTATTTGGATGTTCAGAGGCTCCGTAGTTACCGTGGAAACACATCATCTTCTACAACATTGATTCACCAGTAAAACCCATAGAGTTGGATCAATGGCAGTGGATGGAGACACTTATTTTTATGTTTAATGATATTTATGCTGAAAATGTCATGTTTTTTTTAAATAAATTTTTCTCTGTTTTGATCTAATAACGTTTGAATTTACTCTGAGCTTATACATGATCAGTGAATTAAATATAAGAAAATACATGGATTACGCTGAAAAAAATTCAAATAAAGAGGATAATATTACAATAAATGGTGATCAATCACTTCAGAATGGTTAAATATGGAGAAAAATTCATTTGGGAACTGCCACAAAAGCATCTTATGGGTTAAATGTATAAACATAAGTAGAAACAGTCATGAGTTGCGACTGTTCTGTTTGATAAATTAATTTAGTAATACAGCTGCAGTCTATGTTGCACTTATCCACTTATTTACCTATACTAATTACTCTTTATCTACTGGGTAAATACCTAAGGATGGTAAAAGTAAAAAAAATATATCTTGTGTAGAGTAGAGACGAGTGAATCCTCTGAGGTCTGGCCTAAGATAACATACCTGCATATTTCATGCCTATAACCTTGACACTCAGGTTGAATAAACAAACAGGTGTGTGAACTAATGCATTTTCTTTTTAGACTATATAAACCAACACCTAATAAGACACACCGTGACCGTACAAAACAGTCTAAAGTTCGGTTGTAAAAACAGATCATCTGGAAGGTCATTTAAGGTCACAGAATATACGTTTACCACTTCGTCCTCTGTGAGAACCCTGAGAGCCACAGTGGAGCGTATATTCGGATGTCTTTCTTGTTATGACGGGATGAAAAGGCTTTTTGAGGAGCACAAAGAGAATAAAATGGTCATTATGTACAGTCTACAGTAATTTGTCATTGGGATCTCATTTTCTGTGGATTCAAAAAGGAAATGGGACGCCATCCCTTTTGGCATTGCAAAAAGAGGAGGAGAAAAAAAAAAAAGACTACAGAGATGTCAGAATAACAAAAGAATGACAGCCTTTTTATCTTCACACTGCAGCCTGCTCAAAGCTTTTGTTAATATAACTGCGCAGTCTAAATGATGTCTTTTGTCAGGGACTGTTACAGCAGTTATCGCAGGTTTCTGTTGCAGGTCGGACTTTAGTTGTGTAACAGATGAATGAAAGATTAGGAAAAAAACTAATGCAAAAACACACACACCTTGCTGCAATCTAAAAAGAGTGAGGTGTATTTATGAGAACAGTACCATTTCTCCATATGTGGTATCCTCTCTTGAGTGACATTAATGACATATTACATTTATACACATTTTGAAGGGGAAAAACCGGTGTCCGTTAATAGCTAAGAAAAATGAAACCATGCAATTATCATTTTTACAGCAAGGCTTATATGAATTTTCCTCATGTATGTATCATTTTACAGGGGGGAAAAATCAGATATGAGCAATGAATTCTACATTTATCTGCCTGTAAACCACGCACTGCTTCCACATCCACCTCCATCCGGTTTCTCTTACGTCCATCCTACCCCAAAAGGGATGAAAAGTTCCACATATTGGCAGTGACACTCAGTAACAGGGGATCAGCTAATACACGGCATCTAGAGAATACACTGATTACTGCAGGAAGGGCGTACAGATCGTCTGAGCGAAAGTTAATCTGTAACTGCGCTGTGTAAATTTGCAGAATACTCCAGAGATCAGACGGTGAAAAATAAGCTCTAGCAATAAAGGAGAATTCCGTGTCTTATGAAAATCTTTCTTCTCTTGGATGTCACGCTGCCTGTTGGTACGTTCATCCTTTTTCCCACCTGAGCATGTTGTAACAATCTGCCATGCCCCCTCCCCCCCCTCCCCCCCAGGCTGTATTTACTTGTGTGGAAAATACAATCACTCATCAAAGATGCCTGGGAGTGAGATATAAGTGGGAGGAAAATGAAAGCAAGGACAGAATAAAAGGCTGAAATGAACAGTAAAACCAAGAACAAAGGCGGCTAATTACAGCAGCCAGAGGAGAGCTGAACAAACAGCTGATGGTGGAGGAGAAGAGTCTGCCTTTCAGCGATAAATAGGACTGAAACAAGTCATATCTAATGCATGAAATGTCAACTTTATCATCCATTTCACTTTACTCAATACACTGATTCCACCTGATCTTGTATATGGTCACATGTGTCACACCTGGAGCTCCTTCTTATGAAAGTGGTTGATGGAGAAGAAGCACAGAAGTACTTTAGATTCAATTCTCTAACCAGGGACACCAGATAAAGTAGCTACAAAAAGTATTCATGTACTTTCCTCCTCTTACTGCTTAACCAATAAAGACCCAAACAGCCACTGGCATCTACTGATCTAAAATGTTTAACAAGTGGTGACAGGCACAAAAAACCCCGCCCCTCGCAAAAGTTTTACCTGATTTGCCCTTTCTGTTATCATTGCGAACACACATTTTTGGTGACCTTGGTCTTAATCTTTGACCTACATTCACCAAAATTTAATGGGATCTATTCTGGACCACCTCACACCTTTTCTGAAAATTTCATGGAAATTGGTCCATCAGTTTTTGCATAAAGTTGCTGACAAACAAAAAAACAAACAAACAGACAAAAACAATACCCTCGCCTCCCCTTTGGGGTTTTGGTTAATTCAGAAAAAGTTACTTTTTCAGCAAATCTATCATTAATTGAACATAAACCAAGTATGTCCATCCACTTTCATTGATCCAAATCCATGGGTTTTACTGGTGAATCAATATTGTAGAAGATGATGGTGTTTCCATGGTAACTACAGAGCCTCTGAATGGGTGGGTCATATCTGACAACCATGAAAAGTTGAAAAACTGTACTTTACACCAATTATTTACATGGATTGATAGGATTAATGGATCAGAAGTGATTAAACATTGTCTATTGGTAGATCATTTTGGACGC
This sequence comes from Ostorhinchus cyanosoma, assembly GCA_029814465.1. Classification (NCBI taxonomy): domain Eukaryota; kingdom Metazoa; phylum Chordata; class Actinopteri; order Kurtiformes; family Apogonidae; genus Ostorhinchus; species Ostorhinchus cyanosoma. Next base: position 26,634,690 of record JAPTYQ010000015.1, on the reverse strand, counting down.
CAGTGGTTGTTTGGGTCTTTATCGGTTAAGAAAGATTATATAAGTAGAAAAACTAATTTGGGAAGTGCCATAGAAGTAGTACTGGGTCTTTATGGGCTAAATAAATGGAATCATGGTCAATATAATTAGTCTTTTTTAATGTCCAAATGAATTCAAAATTCTACAAAGGAATGTAAATGAATGAAAAACAAACACAGCCTGGCCTAAAAAGTCCACACCTTGATTTTACAAGTCAAACAGTTCAGATTGTTCAATTGGATAATTACTGCAGAGATGAATGTTTCAGCTGCAACAACTTATTTAACCTTAAATGATGCAAACAGTAGCTCCTCGTTACTTAAACAACCATCAGTTTGTTGAAGATTAGACAATTTATTGCATATTTGGGCTCATCAGAGGGAGTAAGTATGAGACATCATTTGCAGTCCAGACCTGAACCCCTCTGAGAATCCTTGGAATCCACTGGAGAAGACTTTATGCATTGATCCAGTTCTCCCATCATCAGTATCATAAGATGAAAAATTAACGCAAGTATGGAAGTAAAAATGTTGTGGTATTTACTGTGACACAGCTTCAGCAAGTAACCGTAACCAAAGGTGGTCCAACAAAATATTGCATGTGGGACTTTTTATTGTTTTTGACCAGACAATACATAATGGAAAAAAAAGTCACTACATAAAGTCAGCATTTAATCGATGCTCCTTTGACCTAAATCCCAGCATTTAGTCTGTATGGATATGTCTCGCTCCAGTTTTACCCCATTCCTCTTTGCAGATTTGTTCAAGCTCTGTCAGGTGGCACAGACATCAGACGTGAACAACCTTTTTCAAGTCCCACTAAATTCTCTATCTAAGTAAGATAAGATTGTCCTTCAGGATTTTCCTCTATTTTTGCTGCATTCATTGTCACCTCTACCTTTAAAAGCCTACCAGAGCCTCTTGGGGATTCATGTCAAAAAAGCAAAATTACATTGACCATGACTCCATTTATAAAAGGGGAAAACATCTAAGGGGGTGAATACTTTTCACAGGCACAGTGTGTGTGAGCGTTCACCATTATGGCTGTGATGCTTTACGTCTATTTTCAATTTGTGGACTTTTTTTTCTCTATTCTTTTATTTTTGGTGACATATTGGAAAAGTTGAGCATTTAATGACTCTAACTACAAACTACTTTTTGTGAGATGTGAAAGGCCAAAGAGGTTGGAAACCACTAGTTTAATCTTCAACAAAGTGTTCTGTTTCAAGTGTTTTATTACCCTGCCCCCCGGAGGGAAGGCAAGGGGTAGTGTTTTTGGATAAAATGGAAGAAACCCCCCCCCCCCATTTTCTTATAATGGTCAAAATTTCAAATATCAATAAAAACATCAATTTTGTTTCAATTTACTTCAGACTTGGCACATATAGAGAGGCAACTGATATGCTGACATCAGCACATGCATAGACATGATGACATCAGCTGGATCCATGCCAAAATAACCTACAGTATGTGCGAGGGGCGGGGTTTGTTGTACCTGGCACCACTTGTTTGTTTGTTTCATTCTTTGTTAACACTAATTGTAAAACTCTAGGTTAAATTCACACCAAATTGGGTTTATAGATTGCCAGTGACCCAGAATAGATCTCATTACATTTTGGCAACAGTAGGTCAAAGTTTCAAGTTTTTTTTAGCATTTTTTAAAATCTTTTTTTCCCCTCATTTACTTATAATGGGCAAAATTTCACATGTCTGTAGCAGCAAAACTATTGGTTGAGTTCATATCAAATTGGGTTTATAGTTTGCCAGTGACCCAGAATAGATATGGTTACATTTTGAGAAAAGTGGGTCAAAGCTAACATTTTTTTATGCATTTTTTTTCTTCTCCCATTTACTTATAATGGGCAAAATTTCAAATGTCTATAAAAACATCCATTTGGCACATATATAGAGGTAATCCTGACATCAGCACACATATAGACACGATGATATCAGCTTAATCCATGTCAAAATAAGCTACAATACGTGCGAGGGGCAGGGTTTGTTGTGCCTGGAACCACTTGTTATTGTAGATGTCAAATAGGTGTAGTGATCAGGAAACAAAGTATAAAGGAGCATAAAACGAGCTATGAATAAAACACATGTACTTATCAAATGTGGCCCTAAAACGTAAGCAAGATTTGATGTGGTCTATATTGCAGCACTACCCTTTCCAAACAGAAAAAAAAAAAACAACAAAAAAACCAAGCAGGGATACAGGCTTACTCTAATCAATTACACTAGGTTTCTACCCACACATCCCTCAGAGGAGATCTGAGTGGGCTGGCAATACACTGCTGTGCTCCTAATGAGGTCAGACCACCAAAGATCACTCAATATTTTCACTCAAATGAGGCGTCAGAGGTACATATAAGATGAGGATGTATTAGTGTAGTTAAATAGCATCTATTCAAGGGTGTATAAAGGAAAATACACACAGAGCAACAGGTAACCGTGCCTGTAAATGAGGACACTTTTGCTTTACAAACAGCCTGGCCGCTACACCGCAAGCCATTTTAGTCAAAGTTATATTCTAATATACTCATTAAACTGAAAAAAATAAAATAAAATGTAGTGTGTAGAAAAGGAGTCGATCTCAAGAGAAGTGAATGAGTCACCGCAGAGTCAGGAGAGGAGCTTAGGTCAGAGGGAGCAGCTGCAGAAAATAAAGTGTTAGAGAAGCAGATGCAACGGGAGGAGAATCCATCATGTCTCGCCGCTGTGTCTCTGTGCTAGCATGATAAAGGCAGTGGGAAGAAAAATTGGATGCAAACAGGCGTCCATCTGAGCCTCTACACACAACCCCGAAATGTGCGAAGAGACTGCATAAACAAAAACATGAATAGAGAAAAGTCAGAGAAATAATAAAAAAAAAGGTATCTGTGTGATTTTTTTTTTTTTTTTTTTGTATAGTTCGTTTTTATTGCCATGAAGAGCCAGAGCAACAAGTTATTTCATTGTTCCGGTGCAAGTTTACTGAAATTACCTAAAGTGAAAGGCTGCTGTCATGAAGAGAATATTTAAGCTGTGAAACTGTGTCTGTGTGTGAATATTTTTCCTATTTGGTTGCAGTGGTTGCAGATGTATCTACTGAATGGATTCGGTGAAATATATCATGATCATTGCCCGTGATTTTGCCTCTTTTTCTTTTTTTTAAAACATCAGCTATAAATGCATGAGAAAGTGAAAGACGGTACAATCTAAAATAATCCATGGCATTTTTAAAAGCTTGAAAAAGTAAACAGAGCAGGACAGTTTGTTTTGTATTTAAAAGGAAATATGCATGCTGTGATGATTTATTTTGTCAGACAGACTGAAAAACACCTGCGAGCTGTTTGTGGTTTCGTGAAATGAGTGAATGAGTGCAGCAGAAATAAAACAGCTGTGGCAAATCACTGGTGGGTTTATTCTTTTCATGGATATAAATGGCAAAGAAGAGAAATGAAAAACTACTCAGGGAAAGGTTACAGAGTGAATTTGTGAAATAATGTCTATTGTATAAGGCAAACACTGCGCCCCCTCACTGGGAAAAACAATCTGTTGTCATTTTATATTATTATGCTCCCAATATCCCATTAAGAAATTCGAGAAAAGATCCTGCAACCCTTTTCCTGTGTCGATTAATGTGTGCGTTTAATGCTATGAACGCACATTATAAACTCTCAGAATGGTCTGATTTGTAAAGCTATGCTCAAAAGACCAAATTTGAGAAAGTTAGAAAACACAGATTAATGAATGACAAAAAGGAAGCAAGAATGATTGAACTCCAGCATATTTTATAGTAAAACCAGGGTCCTATAAGGTAATATAATAATTCACAACACCATCAATTTGCTGGTGTATAAAAAATATAAAGTATAAAAAAGGCCCTTTAGTAGAATAAAAAAGCTGCATAAAAATACACTTGCATCAACACAGTGCTTTAATGTATTAAGAAAAAATCAACAGCACCTTTTTCTGAGAGTGAAACAAATATGATTTAAAAAGAATACACAAAACTATACTTAGACTAAAATATAACAAAAATCTACTCTGTTTATTTGATATGGAGAATACACAACATTTAGCAGGACCAGAGTTTGAGACAAGCTCATTTTTTACTTGTAATAATATATTTACCTCTATCTAATATATATTTACTTACTTTGCAATAATAAATCTGGAGACCAAAAAACAAGTTGAATAAGAACTGAATACAACAGTTGCACGTTCAACTTGTATGTTTGTTGTTGTTCATTTGAAAATTGAAAATAAAATATACTTGGGTTATTATCTTATTTGTTTATTTGATATGGAGAATACACAACATTTGGCAGGACCAGAGTTTGAGACAAACTCATTTTTTACTTGTAATAATATATTTACCTCTATCTAATATATATTTACTTACTTTGCAATAATAAATCTGGAGA
>JAPTYQ010000015.1:26570369-26614101 GCA_029814465.1 Ostorhinchus cyanosoma | reverse complement strand
AAATATCCAATTACGATCATGTCTTTGCAGAAAAGTAACAATTTCTCCGAACGTTAGCTTACCTTGTAGTATAGCACTGTACAGTTGACAAAATTTGTAACCAAGGAAACTGCCGTCTCCTTCTAGGATTGGTTCATTCACCACCGCTAACCTCCTCGGTAACGCCCTCCCCTCTCCTCTGAGCCAATCAGGAGTGCTCGTAGCTTTCCCACATTCCGACTGACGTCATGCACGCTCGCATTGCCTGGGACTGCTGGTGGAAGCAGAGGCAGCGGAGGGTCTTCTTCTCCTCGACTATGGAGGCGAGTTTCACTCTTCTACATACATGGAACTAAACGACGGGACCTATCGATGAAGTTAAATGTTCAAATGTAGATCCGAGCCGGGGCTCAGCCAGCGCAACAACAGTCCTCCTAAGGTAATTGACTGTTATTTTTATTCTTTCATTGAGTGCAGAGTAATTAGGGTAAAACGTTTTGGGGGAAAAAAAATGAAAGCATCTGTGCGCAAGACATGAGGGTATGGTCTGTTTCGTAAACTCAGAAAGTCTGCGGAGAAAAAAAAGTGAGCGTTTTTTTTTTTCTCACGGCTGAAGGCAGTCTTCTTCACAGCGGGGTGAATCTAATACTAAGCTAATCTTTTTCTTGTGACCGATTCATCGCAGACAACGCGCACCTTTGAGAGACCTTCACGCGCTGCCTTCGGTCTCGAGCTCAACCGTAGTAGGGATGAAAACTTAGCAAGCTAGCAAGAAACAGTTGATTGACCCCAGACCGGCTTAAGTTTTTCAGCTGGCAAAATACTGACTTTACTTTATTAGTGTAATTGAAAGCGTGCTGCTAAGTGGTAAAGGAAAAGGCAGGTGAGCTTTGAGTGTGGGAATCTCTGGAATGCGAGGTCGCCGAGGGGCGGAGAGCCAGACTCTATGCTCACACAAGATAAGCTTACCTTTTACTCACACATTCAGCCGCTGCATTCAAACTACGCCATATTTAATGACCTTAATCTGCATTTTAAGTAGGGGCGTTTCTTTCTTTCTTTCTTTTTTTTATGTGAACCTTGCCTGTACATTGCAATCTTCAGCTCCAACCCTTACCTTGAAAGATAAGACAGATTCACAGTAAATTCCCCAGAGGCAGTTGATCTGATCTGGGAGGTTTGGTTGAAGAATGAGTCAAACGACCTGACTCACGTTATTATAATTTATTGATTTCACTCTTATTAAGTTTTCAGAAATATCACTTATTCTAAATATGATGGTAAAATATTTGCTTAGATTTGATAAAAATCTCGACTGGTATGCATCCTGGAGCCCTCTGCTCACACAATAATTCACTCGTATAATAAAAATGCATGTCTGTATAAATTGACACTAAGATCCCTGTGTGAATATGTCTTTCCAAGGAGAGCAGGGAATTTGCCATGCAAATTTAATTCCTCAATGTCATGTTTAAGTCTGCTTTAAAACCCACGGATTGCAGTGAAATATGAGTGAAGAAGCAGTTATTAATTTTGTTTTTCTGTATATTGGTAAAGGTGACAATTTCTCTTACACCAAAAATAAACTGGATATCCACTGAGTATCCATGACGTAATAGAAGAGATTTGAAAACAATAGCATGATACACCAATTATTGTTTTGTGTGTAGTGAACATGGACCAGAAAGGTAAAGTATGAGGCAGTGTTATTCTTACAGTATATCACAGTTAGCACTGACACATTTGGGAGATAGCTTCAATTCAATTCAATTTTATTTGTAGAGCCCTATATAACAACAAGGTTGCCTCACAGGGCTTTACAGAATTAGTTGGATATGAAAACAAACAGCAGTCAAATAAACAGCAGATGAAGGAAATGGATTAATGTCCTGGGCATCCCCTGTCCTTAGACCCTCCTTCTCTGCAAGAACTCCAAAAATCCAGTGGGAAAAGAGAAACCACAGAGAGAACCACAGTGAAGGAGAGATCCACTACAGATGCATGCACTGTTGATGTGGGAAAGTCTTTTTAATGTAAAGAGAAATTTAACTTGTTTATAACCCAGGGAGCACAGTGAAATATGACTGAAGAAGCAGTTATTAATTAGTTTTTTCTATATATCACCAAAGGTGACATTTCCTCTTATTGTAACTTGAAAGATGCTTGCAGGAGTGCTTCATTTTTATGCTGCTGACATGCATGTGCAACAGTATCTTTACCTGCATCAGTCTTCTACTACATAACCATGCTTTTTCTCTAAGCAGTCATCAGTTGTAGTGCATGTGGCATATGTAATCATACGTGAACTCTCGCTCACACTCATTCACTCAGTCACACACAGACAAACAAGAGTAATCTCTAGGTTACTCCCCTCGTGATTCACATTACCACACAAGACACGGAGTGCGACATAGCTGACAGCCCCTGAGCTCTGTTGATTGAAGCTGCAACACTGATATGTTGGTTTATGGGAGTGAATATTTTTTGACCAGCCTTTGCTTTTGTTGTTACAGTGACACTTGTCTTTGGAACAAGGAGAGAAGGTTTTTGTTTTTCTGTTCTTGCAGGTCAGACACGCAGACAACTGGTTGTCACTTTGATTAGCCATGCTCCTTGTTGTTCTTCACTGTTGCAGTACAAGTGATTACTGGTGATTAGAGGTTGACTGATAGTAGATTTTTAAAGGCCCGTGCAATAATGGTAGTTTGGAGGAGGAGGAAAACAGTGGATAACTGTTGAACTGAGTGTCTAAGTCGAAGTAAATCATTGTGAAATACATAGAGCTGAATAATCGAACATCAAACTCTAACAAAACCAACTTCTGCCGATACTGATAGTTTTTAAAATGTCCTATCATGTTAATTGGCCTGTCTCTAAAGCTGATACATGTTTTGAAACTTTCTGTGCTGATTATGTGGGCAAAAAGTGTTTGCATGACAAATAACCTTGTGCCTCTATACACAAAACTACCATGCAAAGGACCTTCTATGTATCTATGTGTGTTATTGTTTGACCCAGTCTTCATGCTGAGTTGTTTTTAATGGGAACTGACAACAGTTGAATAGTTAAGCAGTCTTTGGCGGGCCTGGCCTCCTTGTATTTTTTTCATCTCCTACTTCTGGCCCAACATCAAGGCCTAAACCTTCACCCCTGTGTTACATGTCAGATTAGCTTTTCTTCTATGATCAAACGTCCTCACTTTTTTTAAGAAAGTGAAAGTATTTCCAACCTCACAGCTTATATGGCTAAAAACACAGTACTGTAGTTATTTTCCTTGTGTCTAGACATGTATGTGTGTTTAATAGGTAAAGTGCAGAAATATCAGGCTCTTCCCACAGCCAGTCAAGAGAAGGTCAGTATCCCTTGTGCACTATTCAATCAGTCGAGTGCTTTTACAAGTAGATCTTATACTGAGTGGCAGTCAGTGCTTGTGTTTTATTCATTCAGCTGAGTTTATATTTCCTTTGAATTTTGTGTATTTATGAGGTGAGATCAGAATTCACAGTTGCAGATAAAGATGCACATTGCTAAAAATGTAAACTGACTGACAGTGTAGAAAAGGGTACAGTATGCTTCCAGTAAACTTAGTTATTTCATTTATTGAATAAATTAGATGACAGTTCAAATGATAGTCATATATTCTTCTTAATTTAAAAAAATTGCATGGCAGTTATATCTGAGATCAGTTTACACTCAAGTTGTAATCATGGATTTGCATTATGGCCCGCTTCTTTTATAGTTATGCTTTCCTATCATATTAATTAAAGACTCATATTGCATGCAGCGTGTTCAGTCTTGCAGTTGCTTGTGTGAATAAGCCTTGGCTTGTGCTGCCACTGGCTGATTGTTGATCTAACTGAATATGTAGATAGATTCCTGAAAGAGCCCCAGATTTCATGCTTTTGTTGGATCCTGGACAGCTAAAGATAATAAAGAACACAAAGCATGTCAGCGCTTCTAGAGATTAGGAGTACAATAGATTTTTGTCCAGTAAAACAGCCCTCCATAGGCCCGACATGCTGAGTCTGAAAGACAGCCCTGCGCCAGTGTTGGCTGTGTGGACGGACAGCGGTGGAGTGATAGAGCTTTTCCACTGTTGTAGGCTCCACAAGTAGTCTTACTACCATAGCCTGCCTTGAAGCTCATTGCTCAAACAATCCGTCCATCCGAGCCAATCTGGCTTCAGATTTACTTCGACAGGGCACATAATACCTTGTTGAATATTTCACAGTGGTTCTCACATTATCACCTCAGGCGAAAGTTCTCTCTTTGCTGATAAAAGAAGTGGTACAGGACTTCTGTCCAGGTGAAGTGCATGGCTTACAAAGTACTAAAATCACATTGCACCTATTGAAAATGCATTGGATTTAAAGTGAAATTGTAAAATCTCTTAGGGTTATTTCAACAGTGGTGGTTCCTATACTGGTTGCTGCCTTTACGCCTCTCTGTGAAGACAGAATATCTATATTTTGTATGATTCAGTAGAAAATCCTGTACATATTGTAAGTTCTTGAAGATTAATACCCTGTTCACACTGATGTGGATATTATGCAAAACAAAGATTTTTTTCTATGTTTGGTCCCCTCATCCATATGTAAACCTTGTTTTTAGATCAATAAAACTATAAAAATGTGATTTTTTTTTGGTCTTGTTTGTGGTTATTTGTGATATAAAAGAAGAGATTAGAAAATAATGGCATCATATACATGTACATGCCTGTAGTTTTGTGTAATGAATATGCACCTGATAGTGTTTACAGCAGGTTGCAGGTTGAACAGCGATATTTTGAAAAACGAAGGTCATATGGACATAATTGAAAAATAAATGGTGTTAGGAAAATACCAGTTTAGAAAAATCTCCATATTAGTGCAGAAAAGGGCATCTATCACAATAAAAGTGTGTGTCATGCAAGAAAACCAATAAAATAAATGGACTGGTCAAAGATGTCACATAAACATTCACAAAGTCACCTCACACACAAGAAAACTTTACACTTTAAAAGTTCTGTGGGAGTTTTTGAGCCATGCTAGGGCTGGGTGATAAAACCATAATGATCTATATCTCAATATAACTTTTCCTCAATAGAAATATGAGACATTTTCGATACAGTTTTGATAGAATTCATTCGTTCATGTTTTGACAGACATAAGAACAGCCAATCATAATTAAGTAGCGCCACATGGAACCAATCACACTAGAGACACGGCAAGTTAGGTTGATGCACATAGCACAGGTGTACAGTAAGAGCAGCCACAGCACACACGCTAATGTTTAAGCTGCAGCGGGAGGTAATAAGTGTTCCCTCACAAGGAAATCTGAACAAGAACTTGGGCAGTTGGGTTACTGAAAAGTAGGGTGCGGCATAGAAGCCGGGAGTCAAACGTTCAAAGTATGTTAAGTTTCATTTTCAGTTTCTGCCATTAATGGCAGTTACGGAACACACCCCCATGCATATAGCCCCGGCATAGTTTTGTGAAGATGCTTTGTTTTGTTTGTGTTCTCTTTTAAAACTTGAAAGCTTTTACCTGCTGGCCAGACTTTTAGTTTAGTTTTAAATATATGTACCTGTTTTATTTATCTGAAACAGTTGTATAATATTCTTCAGCACATCTGTCATGTTCAACCTCTGATAGAAAATAAATCATATTTAAATCAAAAATAACCTTCTGATGTATTCCCAGCTACCTTTGGAGTAATGGAAAATATAAGCTTGACAAAAGTAGTGATTTGATTTATATCTTGATACATATCGATATCATCTGATATGAAAAAATTATCTCGATATGATTTATTTCCCCATATTTCCCCGTCCTAAGCCATGCAGTTCCAAATCCTGTTGAGCTTTAAATAAAAGGCTGTAGATGAGCCAGTTTATTTGCACGTACAGCAGAGACATGGGATCTGATCACAAGCAATGGCTTGAGACAAATTTGGCCATACTTCGATTGCCATGTGTGAACAGACATGCTTAGAGCTGTCTACACCTGATTGAATCACACACGACACAAGTCTCAAAGGGTCAGAGTGATTTATTTACCTTGTGATGTTTTTACTGTTTGAATGACTTTTTTCCTTATCTGTAATGAGGGTCTAAGGGTGGAGGTCATTTTGTGCTGTACAGATGGTAGACCCTGGGCAAATTTGGGATATCTGGTATTGGGTCATAGAAAAACATTAACTTGACATGACTTCATATTACTCATTTTGTCCAAACAACAGCCCGAACAGAAAAGTATAATATCTGTCTTAAAATTGTCCTTCATATCCTTTTTCTGATGGTCAAAATATTGGCTTTTCCTCATTGGACTCCTTGCTTATATAGGTCATATAGGCTAAACCATAAACCTAATGCTTCAGAATGTGCTTAGTTTAGACTGTTTTTAAAGCTCAGATAGCTTTTTTGTGGGATCAGGTGTCATCCTAAGCTGGTGTGTGTATGTGTGTGTGTCTGCTGGATTTAGTCAGGAGGTGAAGGCATCTCCCCAATGTCAGGTTACATTCTAGTGACCACAAGCGGTCCTGTTCCCAGGCTACAACTGAAAACTGAAACGATCTGTAGGATTGTCTGCTTCACCTGCTTCCATAAAAGTCGGCAAAAGAGTAGCAGTATTCACTTCTTAAATGTCAAGGCATTTGAAATAATGCTACAAAGTGCGTAAAATGAACTCTGAAAAAGGGAGTTGTTGACATTGGAAATGAACAAATGCAGTTCAAGCACATGACATTTAAAAGTGGCATTTTATAGATCCTACGCAATGCACTGGTGTAAGAGTAGAGATATGTGCACTATCAAAGCTTACACTGTATCTTTCCTTTATCTGTCTGATGGGGACAACATCAAAGCTGACAAACCTGTAGCCTTAAGGCAAACACACGGTGATTGATCCATGTTAAAAGAAACACTCTTCTTGAAGTTTTTTCACTCAGTAGTACAAACCTTCGTTAGGAAACTGATGTTAAGGAACAGAGAAATTCCTTATGTCTAGAGATAGTTTCTTTTTTTTTTTTCCCACTGTTTTCTGCTGCACTAGTAATTAACAAACCCATCCAATCTATTAAAGAGCTCATTTTCATCTTAGGAAAACCTCTGGCACCTCAAGTGCACTCTCCCCTGCATGCATCAGCAACCCTGAACAGCACCAGGCCATCTTATTTTAGCATGCACATTCACTCAAAGATGTTAACACATCATTTAAGATTTCCTGTTGTTGCCTAAATAAACCCCAACCTGCTGAAAAAAACATTACAGTGCAATGCAGTGGAAGAACTGCACATCTTTTGTGGCTTACAGGTCAAGAAGTAGGCCTAGCATTTTGTTTCATCATACACTGGATATAAGACAATATTTGCTGAAACATTGTAGTAGCAATGCCTCAAATGTATCTCTGCAGAGCTGCAAAGTCACACACATCCTCTATGAATCATTCCAGACTACAACTAAGAGGAAATTTATTTTACTAACTTGCGGGGTGTGATTTATATTTTCAATTAAATCCCCTTTGATAGATTATCCGTATGGTGCTGTCTCACAGAAACTCCACGTCCTCCTCAGTATGCAGTATGACATTGCAGTCGGAGATATTTGCTTTTCTCTTTGTAGGAGAAAGTCCCAGGAAAATCTGCACTGCTATACTCTAGAAGTTTGGATATTCAATATAGCGCTCACTCACCTGTAATAAATCATTATTTTTTAAGGCTGGCAGGTGCTGCATGGCTAACCTGACATTTTCTTATGAACTCTTTAATTCTGAGTGTCTCTCCAATGGTTGAGGTACAGGAATTGATTTTGCACTTCAGTGATATCAATTATTACTTGGTCCCCTAAGGATTATTCAGTTATCAGGTATGTTATCTCAGTGCACAAGCCTTTATCTTACCTGATTTTCTTGTTTAAAACAGTAGATGATGATCATCTCCCCCAAAAATGTCTTTGACTCTTTAACAGAAGTATACTTGCATTTAGGTGTGAGGACTCAGAAAATATATGCTGCAAAGAATCATGCTTTCTGCCATCTCGGAATAAACCACCTACTTGAGGCAAATGGCATAATAATCAGTGTGCAGAAATGCAGTAATTGTTATACTGCACCGTATTTTCTAAAGAATTTCCTCTCGTATTTCTTCAGATTATTCTGCTGAAAAGCTGCAACTACGCTGCACATAATTAATTCCTTTCCTTACCTATGAGTGAAAACTGCTGGAAGAAATTGTGTAGGCTTCATGTAAGCTATGGGATGTTTTTAGTATTGAGTGGGCACTGTCTTAATGACAGAAATTGCTATTGAATGATGAGAGATACTTGTTAATGAGGAGGCTCGAGGTCACCATTTGGAAGCACCTAGGGACCCATCTGTCATAATTGAAGTGGACATCATGCTAATAATACTTCTGCTTTGGAGTTTGTTTGAGCAGGTATCAGTAGGAACTCTCACATTTGAATGGATAATAATGCATTGTTCTGCTTGTCCAGAGAACTGAGTAGGGAGTGCCGATACAAATCATCACTCAGGAAATGTGTAATTAGGCTTATCTCTGGTTTCATAATACTTCACAGGAACTAGACTTTCCTTTCCCGTTGTTTTTCCAAGTTCATGAGAGTTCAAATGTTAGTATTGCTGCAGTGAAACACTCATATCCCATCTTTTAGTGTCAATATCTTCACATCCAACAATAACCTTTTAATGCACTGAAAGACTTCACTGTTGTCCAGAGTGTGCATTTTACTGATATAACCGGAGTCTCTTCAATCCCTATAAAAGAAGTGTTGCTTTGTGTCAATATAAAGTGATTACCTTTATATACTAAAGCAAAAATACAGTTATGGTTTCCAGAAAAGAGCTCTGAGCACTGTCAGAGGTGTATTTCCCACCCTGTTTGAGTCATTCTAAATTGAACTGAATGTAACAATAAGAAGATAAAAACATAACAGCCCTGATTATGTTTGATTAGTTCTTTGTCAATGTTAAACCCTGATTGTCAGTCTGTAATCATTTATTTTATGTGGTAGCTGTTTGTACTGCAATGTGTCTGACTTTGTTTTAAATGAGGACAGAGCAAGAACAGTTAATGATATATTTGTTTATGTGCTGATGGTGAAATTACAGTGATCCCAAGATGTAATGTTAAATTGATTGTCTAAGTGCATATTCAGAGGACCAGTGATTTTAGATAGATTATAAAACACCTTAGAGATGAATGTGTTGAAAAGCAGAGCAACAGGTTGGCCCCTTTTTTTCCTTGTCACTGTCTTGCTGGTTGTAGATTTTATAAGCGTCTGCATGAACCAATTTATGTCATTATTTAAATGTCAAATTCAAAATGTGCATTTAGAAATTTTATTAAAATTGATCAGCACTTTCCACCAATTCCAATACTTGTTTTTGATTTATATTCATGAATTCTACTTGTATTTTAGTGGTCAGTAATTTGGAAAACACTTTCAGCAGTTTTAGTTGTTTGGAAGAGAAATAAAACAATTTAATCATATAAATGCAGTGTTGTGGAAAAGTCTTACACCACCATTAAAGGGGTCATATTTTGCTAAACCCACTTTTATTAGTCTTTGGTTCATTTATTTGTGTATTTGGGCCCTAAGAGTTCATAAAGTTTGAATTTGAACCCTCTTGGTGCCTCAGAGCTGTTTTTAAATTCATTTTTGGCAAAAACAAAGTGGATTTGTACAAGCCATTTCAAGTTTTTCTTAATTTTTTACATTTTATAACTAGTTACATCATAACAACATTTGCACATATAAGGTCAAGAGTTCTGATGAACATTTCTCTGAGTACATCAAAATTGTTTGTCAGCAGCAGCTATTGTAGTAAAAACAGAAAATATGTCCAAACTTCGAGCCGATTACCTAAAATGTTCAGTTGTTGGTTGTATACAGGGATAATATATTAAAACTACTCAAAAAGCCCAATTTCTATGGACCATATTGTCCAGTGTGTAGTGTGGCCACTCTTTGTACTTAACATGTTAGACAATGTAAGATTGAATGCACTAATGCTTTATTTTACTCCAGGTTTCATTAAACATGTCAAACATCGCATATATTGTGTTGGTGACACTTTGTCTTGGAAACAGAGGCTGCACTAAATACAGACTTTCTTGACTAATAAAAAGGGCAGAAAACAAACACTGGCTGTAACAAGGGTCTTTTACTATTTGTAGATGGGGTGGATTCCATTGGCTTGGATTTGCAGCTTCACAGCTTGATTTCACGTAGTATTACACATTGAGCTTTTAATACATAGGTGATCATTAGTACGAAGTCAGTTATTTTTCATATGTTTACAAATACACACATTAATGTACTATATCTCAGAGCCAGGCAGATTCATGACAATAAATGTGAAAGTCATTATTCCTCTATTTCTGAATTTATAACAATAAACCTACAAAAAAGCCATTTTTATGACAAAACAGTCAACTAAGCAAAATGACTCCAATTCATAGCTCCCTGATTGATTGCAGCAAGAGATGAACTGTCCCCAGAAAACTAATCAGTCTTAATATTTAGTTGCTGAGTGGGTTCAGTGATTCACCTCAGAGACACCTTACATTGTTAAAGCCAGAACACTGCCAGTAGCAGGACATTTGTTATGCTAATTTGGCTTTTCAATTTTTCCTATTTGGATGAGCTTGGTATTTCTGTCAAATCTCGCTCTCTGAGTCTTGTATTACATAAAATCTAAACACAGCCACTTTGACAGCCATCTAGTATGCACAACAGTACAGAAAAACTGAAGCAACCTAATTGTGAAGTAACTGCTCTAATCATAGTCTTTGCATAATTAAAGTAACCTACAGATAATTGTACTTACATTTGTCCTTATTATTTCTCATATATTAGTACGTGAATTAAAGTCCCAGTGCATAAGATATAGGCGGATTATGTAAGATCTAATAGCAGAAATTGAGTATAATATTCATATTTATATTTTTATTTCATTCAATACAACACGTTAGCATGTACTCCCCATGTCTGTGGGGGTTATTTCCAGGTACTCTGGCTTCCTCCCACCCCAAAGACATGAACTAGCTAATAGGTTACATGGCCAGCTTAAATTGCCCATAGGTGCGAATGTGTGAATGAAGGGTTTTGTGTCTCTATATACCAGCCCTGTGATGAAGTGGCAACACATCTAGGCTGTACCGTGTGCTCCACCTGTCGTCTGTTGAGCTCCAGCAGCTTTGAGACCCTCCTAAGGATTAGCAGGTCAGGAAATGAGTGAATGAATGAATTTCTCTGTTACCTTAAAATTAGAGCTGCAGCATTAATTGATCGATTGCTGAGTGCTAAATTATTCAACAGGTATTTTGATAACTATTTTTTAAAGATAAAATGTTCAATATGCACAGATTCCATTCTCTTAATTGTGAAAGCAAACTGGATATCTTTGGGCTGTGATCAGACAAGACATTTGAGATCACACCAGGCTTTGGGAAGTTGCTTTTTCCACCCATGTCTAACATTTCATGGACCAAACAATTACTCAATTAATCACAAATATTATCAGCATATTACTAAAAATAATAATTACTGCACTACATAGAATGAGCTATTTATATTTGCAGAGGGAACAAGTTGGCATTCTCAGAGCCCACCATGTTGCTCCCTGTGGACTTCCTGTTGTTCCTCTTTTTTGCATTTTATTGCATGTTACATCCATCACTAAGGTGCATTACCTACTTGGTATGAGTGAGGACCAGCGTTAATGTCCCTTCTAGCAATTAGCCTAGAATGGACAAAACAAACATGGTGTAACAAGAGACAAATGTGTTTTGGTAAGGGTGGGGGTATATTTAGTTGCAATGTGCAACTTTACCTCTAGAAGTCTGTAAATATCACACACTAAAGTTGTATAACAAGTAACAAGTCTGTTGTTGATCATCTAATACCACTATGCTGATTAGCATTGTGCTTTAAATTCTCAATTTGTCTCTTGCTTAATCTGTTGCATTCTTGTCATTTTTGCTTCATGAATTTACCTCTCTGGAGATATACCCAGCTCTATGCTTTAACTCCTTCTTGGGAATTATTGCATCTGCAGTTGTTGTGTTTGTATTGTAATTGCATGCGGAAATGCATTAGGGTGTTAAATGTATTCGTCTAACAATGTGTGACAGGATAAAGCATGTCTGTCTAGCACAAACACTGATTGTATTTAAGGGATTTACATTCAATCAGAATAATTTATGCCCCTGTCTGTCACAACATATTACTGGTGGGGACATGTTGAAAACAGCTGGCATGATTACAGTTGAGCCTCTACGCTCCCCATTAGCTGTAGTATTGTAGTGAGGAAATGATGTGGAGGGTGAATGATTACTGTAGGAAGTTGTTCACGGAAAGTTAGCCTTGTGCGTTTACAGCTCCACAGTGCAAACACAGATTATTTGGTCTGCAGTCATCCTCTTCGAGTAAACATCTCTGGCAAGATAAAGCGGAGCAAAGGGAATATGCACAATGTCTGCGGCCCTTGCACACCCTGTTAAATGCATACGTAAACTGAATGATTCCTGCCTTAACTCAGGTCCATGCCCTGCCCTGTGGACACACATGCTCAGATAGGCCTCAGGATATTGCGACATTTGTCGGCTGAGGTTCAAGGTGTGATGTAGGCATGGGTGCAGCTTCTGAATGATTATTTTCATTTCCAAGTTGGACGAGATGCGGCCACGCTGGTGCCTCTGTTCGATATAAAGTCACAGTCTCACCTTGTTCTGAATCAACAGAGGAACAGGTATGTCCATTTTTAAAGACATACTTCATCAGTGTCCTGTAGCTTATTCAGGGTAATGATTAATAGACTCATTGTGTGTTGGTGTGTGACTGTTTCTGCTGTGAAAAGTAGACATTCCTTTGCTGTGGGTGTGTCAATTTAAGCAAAAACATTTTCAGCTGTTGAGAGCAGCAAAAAGTCAAACAGCTAGGGATCTAATTATAAGTTTTTGTGTTCTGCTGCTGGCAAGTCCATCATGTCGGATCCTTACTGAGATTTCGACATCTCTCTCAAAAGAATGTTCCACTCTGAAATCCACTATGAGGTCACAGAGAGTAAATACTTTGTGTACATTTTTGAAATGAGTGAGGCCATTTTGGTCTTACATGTGACTAAAAATCTGTCAAGTACTACTAAAAACTTCTATTAGTTACCTGGTGTGTCTGACATTTAGTTGGTCTGTCTTTTTTCCTTCTCTGCTTCTGATTGACTTTGAATGTGATTATTCATTTTAGGTCTGCCATGGATGTAGTTTGATGCATGTGTTTATAATTGAAACTGTCTTCTGTACTCCAGCTCCAGAACCTTAAAGCATCCCAATAATTCAAAATAGGGAAATTTAGTTTTTCATTAAGAAAAATGCTGTGATCCATGTGACATCTGTCTGGCAGTGAATGGTACAAAACAGACTTAGTTAATATTACTGGGAGAAGTAACCTCTTAAGCACCTGTCAGCCCTGTCACTAAGCCAACATCTTACTTGACTCCAAGACAGAGCTTAGCACATATGAAAATGCTAAAATTTTAGGCTTTTGCAAATGTCATTGACATGATAAAAAGGGTAACTATTTGGCTTATATTCATAGCAGTGTTGAAATGTAAAGCACAATGTTTCCAAACATTTCTATACCATGACAGGTGAGTGACTCACAGAATCACCTTTGTCCCTCAGCATTTCCGTTCCAGACAGCAATACTACATGTTTGTAATATAGGTAGAACACAGTAGAGTGGACATGTAATGTCTCTTCATAAAATTGTTCCACTCTGAAGTTAGAAACTCTCACAGCTGCTGTTTATCTGCCATGGCAGTAATTTATTAGGTGCACCTAAATTATAGGCTCAGTGAAACCAATGTGTAAAGTTATCTCAGAGCCCTGGTTAATGTTAATGATCATTGATATGCTGTTGTGGCATGCACTGAACTGGCAGATCATTTTCACATTAGTATTAACCTCACTGTGAAACAACCTTAGAGCAATTATTTGTGTCAAGGCTTCATTCAGTCACCACTTCATAACCATGTGTAGAGCGTAATACTGTATGCAGTTGGGGATTTCAGAAATAGTTTCAAATTCAGCAACTTGCTATAAAAATAATGCTGATGTTGTTCGTGTTGTTCTACCTCTTTCTTCATTCTCAGGATTTATCGGAGCTGAAATATATTTCTGTTGGTCTTGGTGGATTGGATTATGATGTATTTTGCTGGATGGTAAATGTTTTACTCAAAAAAATTCAATACATTGTTTAAAAGAAGCAATTAAGCATTATTGGTGTTCAGAGAGCTACTGTATGTTGTAGCTGGTCAGAGATTACAAATAGAAGTTTATTTCTTTGTCCAAAGTGTGCACATGATACATAATACTGCTCAGTTACCCTGGATGAGTTGTAAGAAACCACATGCTACAGAGCACTCAGAGCATGTGATTTTTCATTAAAAACACACCAGAGTTCACTCATCTGCTCCCCATGGCCAGGTTATCATTCTAATCAGTGATGTACCTAATTTGATATTTGGTTTGGATTAAAACCTTGTGATAGATATCACAGTAACTGTGTCACCTTATGTTTGATTTTGTCAGCTGAGAGTTAAGATATAGGTGAGGCTTACAGATTCTTGAATGTTGCATCTTACTGTTAGGAATTTTGTGATTTCACTTGATGTATTGCCAAAGTTTGACTCTGTGGACATAAGAGGCCATTTATCACTTCCTGTGAAAGAATAGCAGTTGATAGTTGGTGGACTGGATTTCAAGTAGCTTTCAGCTCCATTTGTGTTGTAAATTCCCAGCTCTTTCAGCTCAGCCAGCCAGAGAAATCAGCATGTGAAATGCTGTCTCACAAAGACTCCAAGCAAATTGAAATTCAGCTAATGTGTAATTATTTCTCAACTCATCTCCATTTTGACTCTGTTGAAAGTCTGTCAACTGGGGCCTAAACTATGACGCAAGTTCATTATGCTCAGGATAACTTCTACTTGGCTGGCTTCACTAAACCCAGCAAATATAGCACACACAAACAGTCTCACAACCTTGGTTATCATCTGGTCAATAACCCCGGTTTTCCAAATCTAGTGATGAATGTTTTGTGAATGTAACAAGGGGACAAATGTAGATTGGTCAGGAATGCCATATTTCTCAGACATAACATGACCCCAAAATATTAACACTACGAGCAAAACAAGTGCTGCAGTCAAAGGCGGGAAGCTGGCAAAAATATTGTTAATGAAGTTATCAATATCCCCATCTGATCCTGAAAGGTGCAAGTGGATTGGATTGTAATTACAATTCTACATTCCATTAAATGAATATGGTTTGTAGATTTATTACCGTGAAAGACAATTTTCGGCCTTTTCTTTCAGCTGGTCACTAGGCAGTCCTGTTACATTGTCATCTCAATCATAAAGTGCTGTGGAGCAGGTTAGGTGTGCAGCAGTGTACCATGCTGAAAAGTGAACCACCATCATTACAATGAAACCCAGTGTAGCAGCATTCTATCTGAATGTCAGAATAATCCACAGACAAGCTTTTAGTCTGACACAAATGACAGGGGAGACCAGTGCCAGTGCAATCAATCTACTCCAATGCCTGATTCAAGTGCATGTAATAGGAAAGTAAAGCATTAGCTAAACATGCATAAAAGTTGTCATGCAATTACACCATGATGTATGTATGTATTATGATTTTTTTTTTAAATTACTTTTGAAATGACTTATATTCCCACCACGTGTACCTACACAAGTTTACCCTGAAGCTGCCCTGGATTTGACCCTAAAATACAGTCCCGTGAAGTCATTCAGTCTCATGCATACAAATCTTCCTCCTGTTGACTGACAAACAATGGGGTCTTTGACTATCAGGGACATTGTGCACAGTCTCATGACAACTGCTTGTATGTAAAGACATAAATTGGGATAAAATGCTCTTACATGCACTTATGAGACCTGGTTTATCGCTTGTGTCTGAATTAACCTAAATTCTTGTGATTAGGTGAAAACTGTACAACTTTAGTAGTTTCTTAGCCATTATTGTATTAAACCAACTTTCACGTTTGTATTTTCACACAAGGCAAAGTGATGGTGTGATGTGATGATGGTAGAGATTATAGTAGAGGTCGCAAACCCTCACCCACTCAGATCATGTCCACCCTGTTGAATAATTCCACTGTGTTGTGAATGCCCTCAAAGAAATTATGGGCTATAAATCAATCACTGATCCTTGAAACATAATCCCGGGATTTTGATACATGTTATCATAATTTTGAAGTAACTTGAGGCGATGAGGATGGGATTTCAGTGTCAGTACTGTCAGTTCTATTATCAGTCTAAGGAGGAACATGTCTTGTACAAAAAAGGAATGAATGACGAATGTAAATACTGTATCTGAAGTTACTGAGGTCATTAATGATGTACTGATATGCTTTTATTTCTGGATTGTAATGTGGAAATGTCATAGTGCCCAATAATAAGGAATCTGTTAAGAAATTCAGGAATCTGGATCTAGACCAAGACTCAGACAGCCTTTTAGAATAGGGGTTCCCAAAGTGGGAGTGCCAGGAGTACTTGGAATAAGCTCAAGGGGTCGGCTACTTAAATTTTTTTGGGAAAAAATGTAATAAGTCAAAATATACTGAATACAAAATAAATAATGAGAATTAATGCTGAAATATAAAACGCAATAAATGCATTCATATAATAGTTTTATTGTCAATCATCTTGTTTAATCTTTGGTAACATTTTAAGAACATTTCTATTTTATAATATTCAAGATGAGTTTATTTGAGTACTAAAGTTTGTTGATAGGTTCATTTATTAATTAATGACCAATTTATTTATTTTTCTTATCAATGAAAGAGGGCACTTTTCAGTTCATATTTTGCACACAAAATTTATTTGAAATGTTTTGGGGTTTTCTTGTTTGTTTTTTATATATTACACTTAAATATATGTTGTTTGTTTTACTGAGTTTTGACAATATAAACAGACACTTTTTACCAAATTTTTTGAATCAAAAATGCTTAAGTAACAGTTGGGGGTACTTGGGTTAAACACGTATATTTCCGGGGGTACTTCACTGTTAAAGGTTTGAGAACCACTGATAGTTTTGGAGTTACAGGTTCATACAGACACATAAGGTCAAAATTCCCATTAATGATTTTTCACTTTTACCCAAAATGCTTTTAAAAACAGATTGCAGGCACCGAATAAAAAAAAAAAAAAAATCTATAAATGGCCTCAGAAATGTGCTTACTGACCAGATATACTGTATGTAAACACAGATTTTAGTATATAATTGTGTTGAGCCATGTGAATGTGTTTTTAGGTTTCCTTCTTTAACTTGATTTCCCCTTGCACCTGGCTTCTTGTGTGTATGTAAACACAGGCTATGCGAGTCTGATATTAGATTTGGGGCTGCAGTGCACCCTGGGGGAAGGCGATACAGAGCACAGGTGGCTTTCTGAGGGATCATCGAGCTGATGAATATATATTTCTTAGGGTGAAAGTTTGTGAAAAGGTTGTGTTTGAAACCGAGACTCTAAATCTGTTTATGCACTCTTTAGTCCGGTATGCCATCTGAATAGTGTTGCATGGTCCCTTACATTTCCTTTTCCTCCCTTGAGCCATAAAATACATTTAACTTGGGAGACACAGAGTCATGGAAAGAGGGCTTGTGTAAGCAGCTTCAAGGAGTGGCCAGAGCCTGAGGTCAGTAGAACAAACCACGTGATCCAGTGAATCAGGGTGGGGTCAGACTTTAAGACTTTTCTTGGCAGACTTAGCAACATTGAGGCTAATAGTATTTTAAGGGGGGAGGTTTGACTAGAGTGAATAACTGTTAAAGGAGATGCTTTTGTTTTATGTTGAACGCAGACTCTTTTAACATTATATTCTCAAGACATTGGCTTGGCCTGAGGTTTTGTCATGCAGTGTAAACAAAGTGTTTGTTTTCTGCTTAGTCAAGGGCCATAACCATAATGGTAATAATAAGATGTTAGGTTGCCTCTTAAAATGAGGTCATCATTTTACTCTGTGGGAACTTCCTGAGGTAATGAGCTAATGACAGCCTCGAGAGCTCTACAGATTGGTCTTGACTCTTCAGTTTTTCACCTGCTTCTCAGCCTTGTGGTTGCTCTTCTGACTGTCGAAGGGCTTGACATACCAAAGTTTTAACCAGCAGGAAGTTCAGTGAGGTTATTTTTCCCCTCAGCATTTGGAGGGAATACAAAGTGCAATGTTGACGAACCAGTCAGCCGTGTGTCTATAAGACTGTGGTAGGTTGGCAGCAGAGTTGTTGCCTTCACTCCTATCTTAAAGTTGTATAGTGTTCCAAGCTTTAAACACAGTGAAATCATCCAGGACCAGCTCTAATGGGGAATTTCAGAGGTAGGAATTTCAGATACAAATCAAAATTTTTCTTGACTTAATAGTGCTTTAGATAGGACAAACTTTCTTTTTTTTTCATAATTTTTTTTCTGATCCTTTCTCTTATAGTCTGCTTAGTTTGCACTTTCCTACATAAGCTGCTCAAAGGTACTCATCTGGAGAGATTATATATTTTGACTTTGATGACGGTGTGGATAATTTAGCTTTTTTTTTTGTTTCTAGTACAATGTCTCATTGTGAGAATCTGCGTTGTATTGAATATATTAAATATTGAAATAGTCAGGTTATGGAAAGGTCAAGCATAATAAGGACTGCTTTACATTTAATTTATGGTGATTAAAATGATAATTGGTATGACATTGTAAAACGTTTATAGCTGCTCACCTCCCTTTGTTCTCATGGGAGTTGATACTGATATAAAACAGCACAGAGGCTTTTGTCCACCCTGACCGGGTTGGTAACTTCTGTCAGTTTTGAAAGTCGCACTCAGAGGAGAAAAATACAGATAGGACTGTCTGTTTTTGAAGGGAGGGAGGAGGAGTTCTGTCAAAATGAAACTGCTCTCCCCTTTTCCTGTTGTTGCATTTTCAGGAATAAAAGGCCAATGCCCTTGATTTGAAAGCTGCAGTGGAGGTGGGAGGGAATGAGGCAGAGTGTTGCAATACTATGAATGAGCTTGAAAGGAATTTGGGAGACTGTAGGAGAGATACGTGGAATATCCTGTGCGGACTAAGATACATTGTTGTAGTAAAACCTTATCTGTCATTCAACACCAGGGCTGGCACGTGACTCTGTTTTGCTCAAACACCTTGAAATGCTCTCGCTGTCTTGGTGACAGACTCCCAGAATACTTCAGGGTCACATTTATGGGGGACCTCCCACATACTTTAGGCCCTTCTACCCCTCCTCTGGCGTTTAGGCTAGCCAAAAACTTTTAGGCTCTCACTGTAAACAATCCAACCAGCTCACACAAACTGGCTGTCAGCCTGAGCTAAATGATCCCTCTGTTGTCTGTGTATGGATGGGTGGGTGTACACTGACTTTTTTTTTTCAAGTCAGACTGTCCATTTTCCATGACTTTATGAATCTTCAACCCTTTGAAATGATGTGTTTTGGAGCAAAATTGACTCATTCAGTGAAGCAACAATAAGGTATACCAGGGCCTCTAGTCACCCTCTCATTGCCATAATGGATAATCATAATAGGTACTTTCACTGAGATTATAATGTAAAGCTATAACACTAGCCGCAGGACTGTTTTTTTAATGACAATATAGTTATTGCATGGTAGTTCTATCGGCGAATACTGCCCCTCATATTCACTTTGGAAAAGGTTTTCAGCTCACTGTAGACGACACCATCCTTGTAGTTGGACTACTTAAAATAAATCATGGAGTTTAAATATATGTGGAAAAAACAAGAGGTGAAATGTTGCTTTATATTCGTAACTTGGAGACGACAGCAGCAGTGGATCTCGAAGGCAGTAAAAGTCACAGTAAAATCCCCATTTCCCTAAAGTCACAAAGCTCCTGTGTTATTAGACCTCTTGCTTTTGTATGCCGCCGCTGCAGCCCTGTGCTGGGAGGCACCTATCACAGTTGTTAACTTGCCCCTGTCTGGCTCAACAGGCCCCATCAAGGATCCACCTTTGAGCACCTCAGTGTTCCCTTGACACTTTCCCTGTCAACAGATATAATGAGACCATAACTATTCGTTCTGCATTCTCATTTCAATCCTGAACGAGAGGCCAGAAAAGGTGCAAAAGAGGCCGTAGCAACTTATCCCTTCCATCAGACGTCTGTCTTTTTATTTTTATCCCCCCCACCCCCCAATGACCTGCCAGTGTTCATTGGATAACATCCACCACAGCACCAAATACACAAGGCACTGAACACATTTGTTTGGGCTGGCTGTACTATTCTTTGTTTGTATCTGAATTTTTATGTCACTGTATTACATACACAAATCATTATTTAACTACTATGTTGTCTCAAGGCCATATGGCTTTGATTTGCACTGTCATAGACAGTTGAAACATTGACAGCCTTTTTTTTCTTCAAGCCATATGGCATGTGTGGGCGTGTTTGTGTATTACTGTTGGTAGCGGGTGGCCGCTGATAGTCGCTTTCCAGCATCATTCTCCTGTGTGTCCTGGCGAGGTGTTAACTTAAGTGAATATTTATCAGTAGAGCGTGTTTTGAAATGCATGTACACAGTCACTACATGGTCACGAGATTGTCTTTTCAACACAGAGCCTACAGTGACTAGATCAATGTGTATGTGTATGTGTGCGTGTTTGTTCCTGCACACAGGAGGAATGCCAGCTCCTGAGCAGAGCCCAGTGACGGAGGAGGGGTTTGTGCTGACCATCCGCAACGGTTCAACTGGACATAACATGGAGGCTGAAAACACCGCCAACAACATCCTGGCCTCTGTCAAAGAACAGGTAGCCTATTTTTCCCTTTTCCTTTCATACTATCACATGATTTATATACTGGTCTGTCATAATAACTGTGGTGGGTCTTTATGAACTATTTATTTACAGTGACATTGGGATGGTTCACTGTGTGAAGACTCATTTATTCGTACATTGCACCGAAAAAATAGAAATGATTTGTGCGAGCTGTATAGATGGATAGAAAGAACAAAATGTCACACAGGCTCTTGTCACTATAATCACATCACTTACTTTAGGAAAATGAAAGCGGAAAGTAATTTGTGTGTGCGTGTGGGAAGATGAAATTTTTTTTTTTTTAGCAAAGTTTTATAGAGAATATTTGGGGCTTACTCTTGTCTTGTGGATAAATTGGAATGGAATAAGCTCGACTTGCAGCTACTGGTGGTTTATTGTGTTGTAACAGTGATGGCCTGGCTTGTATCAGCGGACAACAGGAAGATAATATTCAGCAGACTTTGTGAGCCTGTGGAGGGATATGACCTCTGACTCAGTTCATCTATGCATGTCACTCTGTGATTCATCTAAACACACTTTTCTTCTCTGGCTTCTTTACAGTCCTCTATATTCCTGAGATTCCAGACCACTTGGTTTAAGAGATTTTGCTAATTATTAATAACATTAAGTCCCCTAAGTGCTAATTCTTACACATTTTTTTTAGCAAAGAGAAGAGAAAATTTAAATGTGTTCTCTGGTATTTATTTATTTATTCCCACTGAGGCTTTAGATAAGAAAGTGGTTATTGTTTACATGAAGAATGAAGGAAAGAAAGAAGGAAGGAAGGAAGGAAGGAGGGAGCACCTGTCGATGTCACTTCCTTCCCTACTCCTCAGTGGCTCGTCCGGTTAGAGCAGATATCCATGCAGGCGAGCAGGAACAGCGAGTAGCTTGCCTGAGCTTTTCCTTTCACACTGACTGGCTAGGCACATGCCTCAGAGGGGATTCCTGCTTAAAAGACTCGAGACTGCAAAATGATCGTTCTGCTCAGTGTTTAACAGTCTGAGAAGCAAATAATAGGGTGAGCAAGGGTAAAAAGATGCAGGAGGTCAGAGACGAGGCTGCTGTGCGCGTTTTTTTCTCCCCCCCGTGCTTTTGCGTGAGGTTTTCCTGTGATTGTTAAGAGGCAGACCTTCGAGGGATCTGCTGTTGGGATAAATATGCAAGTCTGCTGTGCCGTAGTTGCGGTTGGGACTCGGGCTGGGGCGTAACATTACTCTGTGTTTGGTAAGTGTTTACTCTTTTGCGCTACGGTCTTTCCTTAAAACCTTTTTTTGTCAGTTTGCACCGCCTTTTCATTGGCTGACTTTCCTCTTCCTATTGTCTTGCGCTCTACTTTTTGTGTAACTTTTCCTTTCTCTCTCATTCCAAACTTCTTGTGTCTGTCACTCCTGTAGTCCCAGCTGCACAGGCTATGCCCAGATGCCCAAACAAGGACAGCTTCACCAACATATTTTGATTACATTCTTACTGTGTGTTCATTTGCTTGGAGTTATGTCTTTTCTTTTTCCTCCCACACAGACTTCTAACAACCCTCTGTCTTCTTGCCATAAGTGTAAGGATTGATTCCTCTTCACTATAATTCTTTGATATTAGAGTGCCATCTTTGCTTTGTGCTTCTTTAATAGCACTGCCACACCATGACTTATCCATAATGGCTTATTACAGACCCCATTTAAGCCTTGAAATCCCACTG
Source organism: Ostorhinchus cyanosoma (assembly GCA_029814465.1). Taxonomy (NCBI): domain Eukaryota; kingdom Metazoa; phylum Chordata; class Actinopteri; order Kurtiformes; family Apogonidae; genus Ostorhinchus; species Ostorhinchus cyanosoma. Next base: position 26,591,586 of record JAPTYQ010000015.1, on the reverse strand, counting down.
TTTTTCTTGCTTTACTTTGCTACACTTTACTTCTTGTTTCATCAAACCACATGTTATGTTTCAAATTTGACTCCACCTCAAATGTAAAAATGCATTGCACTTTATAATTAACTTTACAAATTGCTCCTCTTCATTATTTATTATCTAGTTACATTTTAATTTAACCGAAGGGGGTGTTTCATGGATTATGAGACCTACTTTTTTTCTTTATCTTTTATCTTAAGTGTAATTGAAGCTTTGGGAGGCTGTGGCACTCATCCACATAGATTCTCCTTCCTTTGGATTTATGAAGCTCCTGTCAGTGTATTTGGGAATGTTTACTAAAGCACCTTTTGAAGTTCAAGCTTTGTAAGCTTTTTCGTTACTGTTATTAAAATGAGGTGGTATAATCATAAGTTCTTTTGTATTTCCTTATAGTTTCCCTTTGTACTGGGAATGGACACTACTAATCATTGTCCTCTACAATGAAACTGTTAACCTACAAGGGGGTAAATATTCCAAAAGTCATTTGTTCTTACGGCTGGGTGATCTCATAATCCTAGATTGTGATTGAGCTTAATTTGGCCATGATCTAGTTTTCAGAAGGATCGCACAAGGATCAATTGTGGCAATAAAAAAAAGTATATTATTATTAATTGTAGTAGTAGTTGTATTATTATTATTATTATTATTATTATTATTATTATTATTATTATTATTAATAGTGTTCTTTGGATTATTATGAATGATAATGTACATAAGTGTGAGTTTATTTCAGTTTTTAGCAATGTTCTAGCATCTATCCACACTCACATGTTTGAGTTTGGTTTGTAGTAACGTAGAGTTTGTTGTTTTGCTGGTGCCAAATCAATATCATGATAAAGAATTATCATTATCATTATCAAGTCCATCAACTACATATTCAGCTGCTACTGACCGCCAACATGGAGTGAGTTTGATAGAAATGCTCAACAGTTATACTAGTGTGAAAACATTTTTTTTGGTACAAAACATTGGTGTGTCAAATTTGACCGCCATAGTATAGGCGATTAATGCAAAGACTGCTGCTGGACGTACAAGAAAATGTGAACCAGTGTTTGTTTTATCTAAATACCGTTACATTATAACAGTGTTTGTCCTAAATTGTGCAAAAAGGCAAGTTTGTAGTCTGAAAGAATCAATAAAAGGCTTTTTCACAAAGCAAGTAAGAGATTTTTCACTGATAATTTAATGGTATATGACTTGGATTCCACATTTTCCCCATAGAAACTAGGAATGCAACGGTACAGGTTATCCGCAGTTCGATACGTATTGCATTTCTTGAGTCACAGTTCACGGTACGGTACGGTTCGGACGCAGTGGCCAGATGGAGCCCAGCTGTGTGCTGAAATGTAACTGGGAGCTGATGGAGAGGCTTAAGGTTCTTTTATGTTTGCTTTATATGCGTAAATAGGTTCATCTGGCTTGAGCCAGATGCGGCATAGCCTGGTTTGGGCCGGGCTCCGCTGCAATGCTTTACCCGGGCTCCACATCCGGCTTGAACCAATGACAGTACAATTCTGTAAGTCAGTCATCTTGCAAAGCTCTAATATAAGCACAAGTTGTCCAAAAATGTCATTTGAAAATGACAAATGAGCTGTACCACATTACATGCTCATACTGAACCATGAGGGGTGTACCGTTTGATACGACAGTATGACGTGCACCGTCGCACCCCTAATAGAAACACACCTACATAATCATTTAAACAAAATGTGTAACAAATTAGGTGCTTTTTCCTTAAGTTCTCTTAATTTAAAGAGGGTCTGAGGATGGAATTAAACAACACTGACTTTCGCTAATAACACAAGACCAAAGGAAAAATAGAATGAAAATGAAAAAAATTAAAAAATAAAATAAAATTTAGAGATAAGGAGCATTCAAGCTGTTCTGGAAACTCCTGGTAACCCAATGCTTTTGAAAAAGGAGAAAAAGTATTTGCATACATGTAGGTGTGAGGCTATTAAAAAGCAGCAGCACATGAAAACACTAACACCTGACAGACACACTGACTTGAAGATTGTCCCTTGCACATTGAATGGACACTTCCCTTTTAGGTGTCAACTGTGTGTAGAACATCGCAGTTCTGACATTGACAGACACAATTTTATTACAAATATATTTGCGGTCCACTTTAACTTTATAAATGTATATTATGCATTGTTGGATGTCAGAAATATTGCACAGTGTAGTTGTAACAAAGCAAGTAACCTGTTGCACCCACCTGTCATAAAACAAATGTGTTTTCATAGCAGGGTAGATTGATTGTTATTTTGTTGTCGTCTAGTGCATACTGTTGATTTGCTAATAGCACAATATTAGCATAATTGTATGTTTATTACTCACCTGTCACTATTGAATTTAATGGCTATCAACATCAATATATGGGATTCGTTGAAATTACAGATGGATTAGTTATGAAGCACTGATTGATGCATTCAGTATCATGCATTTTTAGCAATGAAAGCTTTTATGCTCTCTACACACTCATTGTTGCTAACCTTCTCAATGACAAATTAAATTTTTTGAGAAGAGCTCCTTGAGCTGACTAGGTCTACATCTTAAGTTGTAGTCATTTAGGTTTTTCAAAGAGTAGAAGTACAGCAATTAATATTATGATGGAACCGTTCATTCAAGGGTCTGTGACTCCCTTGGCCTGTAGTATATTTTATTAAATGCTACATTGTCTCACTGCTATCTATGCTCATGTTGAACTCAATACGTCACTGCCTGATTAGGTAAGCCTCTCCAGAGAGCTCGACTATTTTAGACTAATACATTTTCACATCACAGTCGGCTTCTGTGTCTGTTTTATTCTGACTTCATGGAGTCAACCACTGAGTGTGAATTTCCACTTATTCCATAAGTGTAAATAATGTTCGTAAATAGATTTCCATATATAGGAAGTACAGTAAAAACTAAAATGTGCCGTTATCTCTGGATAACATTTACACACTGATCCTTCAAGTTTCTTGTATCTTTTATTTTTCCAAGTTATTTGTCTCTTTCTGCTATTAAGTTGCTCAGCTTTGAATTAGGCTTTGAAAATTTACAATACGTTGCTAAAAGAAAATGCAAATTACTCTGTATTTGCAACAGCTGCTGTTATGTAAATATTGAGGCCATGTTACCACAAGATTACATTATCACAGGGCCATTTATAAAGGTTAAGACACACTCAAAACAAACAAGAAGAAAACAGTATCAGTAGCATTAAGTTTAATCTTTTGTTGCTTAATAAATATTATTTATCTGCTTCTATTCATTTTTTTTTGTTCTATCCACAGGCAGAAATATAACATACAGTGCAGGCGAGTGAAAACATGTACACACTGTAATGTACTAACTCTCTAGTGGGTGGACCCAGTATCCATATCTTTCAGAACAAGTCACATGTAATTTTCAAACCAATATATCTGAGGCCTTAGGATGCCTTTTTGAGGAGGTCAGTGGGATCAGGCATCAGTGAGTGTGAAATCAGGGTCATGTTATTATCAAGAGCTTAGTTTTGTTTTTATACTCGTGTTGTGGATACATTTTTCCATAGACAAAACTATGTAACACAACTCTGCGGTCAAATTAGTCCTTGCCATTTAAGGAGCTGTAGAATATTTTTTTAGCATACAGATAGTTGTTGCTTGCCCTTGGAAACTCTGTTTGGTGTGCTCCCTTTACTCCTCTATTACAAGGCTCTGCCCTCAGAGTAATGCTGTTATTAGCTGTGCCTGGACATGCCTATATCTACCACAGAGACCGGCAAAAAGGCCTCTCAGGCACGCCGTACTATGGTGTTACAACACACCACCTCCCTGAAAACACCACAGCGGAATTTTCCCACTTTGTTGGGGCCCATTACACATGAAAAATCTGCCTCCTGCTTCTCATTGGCAAACTGTACACTCTGTGACCCTTTGTCGTCTGAATCAGCCATATACACACACACACACAGGCAAACTATAGTATTATTTGGAAAGCTTGTGGCCTGACCTTGCTTTGAGTGCAAGTCTCCAGCTTCCTCTTAAAGGCTTGATGAGCTGGCTGAAATATTAGCCACTTGAGATGCATATGCAGTCCCCTATCTTGTTTTAATGAAGCCAAAGTCATTTTTGTTTAAGTGACCCAGCTTAAGGAGTTAATAGTTGGGGTCAGGGTAAGGCTTCAAAGTGGTGTATTTGCTTTTATGCCTTTCCATGCCATAAGAGCGAAAGAGAGGTTGAATTCTCTCTGTAGGCAATAGCGTCTGCTCCACCTCCATAGGCGAAATAAGAACTCTAATTACAATCGACTAGTGATTTTCTCCACTCCTCAGGGTCTTATCTGCCTTCCTCTCCCTGGTGCTGCTGCTGTGACACAGGCAAGGAGAAATCTAGAGGCATAAGCATTCTGGCCTCGATTATAGTCATAAAAATGGAAGCCTGGCTCCGAGCAATTACCCCATGGGGGAGCAGAGCAAGTATGAGACAGATTCTCAGAGAGGAAGGGAAACAGGTGAAGGAGAGTGCTGAGATATACGGAGGGAAGACAAAACGCTTGCGTATATAGAGGCAGGGCTCAGAGGGTGGTGAGTGAAGGGAAAAGGACAAAAGTGAGAGTGTGAGCATGATGGAAAGAGGCAGAGTCGGAGGGGCTGTCACCTGTGAATGGTACTCTAAAGCACTGTGGCAGGAGGCTGTCAACGCCGAAGAAAACAGAGAAGAGGAAGAGGAGATAATCTCCTCCCAATGTGACATGATGCCAGAGGAGTGGTGTGTGTCTGGCCTGGCACAGTGCTGTCGGTTTGAACCCAGCCCTGGGAGATCTCCCCCCCACCTAGTCTGTTAATACTCATCACCGTCACTGTCATCATCATCGTCATTATCACTGTAATCATTGCCACTGTCAACAGCAAACCCTATAGGAAGCAGGAGTTGTACTCAGGAATGCGGCGGCCTGGTAAACAGTGCTGGGCTGTCCTTGGAATGGCATGAGTCCACGAGAGAAGTTTAGGATGTTGACTGGGTGACTTAGCCACAAGATTTAGGTCTGTAAATCATCCACTGCCCAAGCATCACTTCCACTAAATGACTGATCTTGAAGTAATCAGACCAGTCATTGCGTTCTTTGTTCACTACAGCAGCCTTCAGATTGACAGTCTGTAGATTGCTTACTCTCCTTATTGTGGCCCAGAGCAATGTTCTTTTTGTCTGACACTACGCTATTGATCTCTCTCTGGAATTGTATGTTCACAGGTTTCCATGAATTGCAATGGCTGTATGTTTGCACCACCACAGTGCTTTAGCTTTTTGTTCAATAGAGAAGATGCAGCATGTCTTTGTACACATTTACTGGCTCTGCTTCTTATGCTCAACTTATGCCAATGTTTTCCTAGTAGTACCATGGTAACTAAAGTATTTAGATTTGATCAGATGAGATGCCAGTCACTTGTCTCTGTACAGAACTAGCGTAAAAAAGGGTGCCTTGTGATGTAGGGCATTTTCAGACTGGGTATCTGGAACCATGCTGTACATGCTGTAGATACACTCACACCTTTCCCACAAATGGTGCGTTCACAAGCACATACTGCGGCCCGTGCCCAAGAACAAGTGGGTGTTACAGGGCTGAAACAGTAGGTGGCGGTGTGGAAGAAATTCTGTAGCTATCCAACAAACACATAGGTGACAAACCCTTACGTCATCAATCGAGGGACTGTTCTGTTCATTTGTCTACAATAGCAGCAAGACGGGCAATACTTTTCTATCTGTTAGTCTGTTTGATGCAAAGAGAAGAGGAGTGACCTTTGTTGTCCCTGATATATCACTGAGTGGTTCGGTCAATAGGCGAGCCTGTGCCACGTGGATCCAAGGAAGAGCACCGTCTATGGTCTCGTGGTGATTAGGTCACTTTTGGTCTCGGGTACAGATTGCTTTCACATGGCAATATTCCGTACTGGAATCCATGCAGTCCGTACACAGGACTACCTTCTCAGCTGGACTCGGGTACAGTACTCGCGCATAGAACGTTTGCATTCACATTGATAAAATTAAGTGGACTATGTATTCTGATATGGACTCGGATACCCAGTCTGAAAATGACTTCAGTAAATTCCCCCCTTCCTCATGTCTGTACTTCATATGATTTCCTAACGTTATTACTCATACAGTATATGATGTCAAGGCTCTGCATAAAAGACATAACATGAACAAAACTACTCCTTGCTGCATGCTGTCATGCATGTTATCTGTCACATCCTCTGACAAGATTTTGCCTCTCCAGTGGATTGGAGCTTGCGCTTTTGCGAAAGCATTTCCATGCTGTTTAGTAACATGAGACTCTTGAATTTGCACACAAAATGCTGTCAAAACAGTCATATATAATTACCAACACACCTCTCTTAATTCTCAGCCAAGAAGGCGACAGAAAAAAGGAACCAACCCCCCCCCCCAAAAAAAAAAAGCTAATTCACTGATATGCAGCAGATTGACACAGGACTAATACTATTATCTGATGACCTCCATTGGGCAAGAAATGAGAGGTGATTTGCCGCAATATTTAAATTTTTTACCTTGCAAATTATCGACATGGCAGATTCACCCAGGGAGATTATTAGAGACAAACCAATTATTACAAATTACCTGAGATCACTGCAAAAAGAGGTTTAGATTATAACTGCATCATGTAGATCCAGAAGTACTTTGCAGACATGATGCACAACACTGATGAGGCATCTAATGTTGCTACTGAAAGCAGCTTTTAAACATCAATATGAACAAATTGTGTCTCTGCTTCATAGATCCCTACATTTTAAATGGCTGCTGCTTCCACTTGAACTACTAATGACGCACTAATTATTCTTTTAAAGTTTAATCCTGTGTGTCATGATGAGATTGCTAATGAGGCAGAAATGCAAAGGGATTTTCTCTCTTGATTTCAACTGAAGTAAGAAAAAATACACCATCACTCCATTGGGTAAAACACGTTTTGTTTTGTTTGTTAAAATAAAAAAAGCCCTCCATGAGTCACACCTCACCAACAAGGACTATGAATAAAACAATGAAGAGATGACTGCATGACTGGAAAGTTGGTCAAAGATGAAATCATTGTGGAACCTGCTGTGATACAATTTTTGAGGGATCAGTTTATCGACAAAGACATCATTTTCCTTTCACACTCCTACCCATACATTTTCTCCTCTATTTCTTTGTTAGGCTTTGTTTTGTTGTCAATGTCTTCTATGGCACTGGCAAGTAATGGGTGCTTTCTTACACTTGCTAATACAGATGACAGCTACTTTAATAGCCCTCAACATGCAGATGACAGATTTCTTTCATGGAATTTTAATTATCAACCCTGATTGATACTTCCATTTATGTATAAAATATAAGGAATTTCTCATGAGGTCTTACTCATTCGTGTCAGGCAGTATGTTAAATGCCACCAACTTATAACATTATATTTTGAATATCAAATCTGGCGCCTGCTTTTAGAAGAAGAATCTTTATTTTATCAGTAGGTTCACATACATGAACATGCACCATACTGAAATTTGTCCTCTGCCTTTAACCCGTCACTAGATCATATGCTTGCATCATACACTGCATACTAGGAGCAGTGGGCTCCCCATAGCAAGTGCTGGGGTTAAGTGCCTTGCTCAAGGGCACATCCGTCAAAAATTCTCCACAGGTCCAGGGAATGGAACCGGTGACCCATTGATCACAAGCCAACTCTCCAGCCATCTAGACCACAGCTGCCCAAACTGCCCCAAATTATTAGATGTTTGATTTCCCTAAAAAGTTGATCAGATATTAGGACAGACCTCCAGCCAGAAAATTTTGTTGTATCTTATGATGTCTATGTAAAACATAGTGTCATTAAAATCTAAGCAATTATCCATTGTGTCTGGGTTTTAACTAGCATGTAGTTTGATTTAACCTTGGCAGAATGTATTGAATCTACATTAAAAACAAGATAATCCTGTTTTGACCTTAAATCCCATGTCTGCTGCGTCAATTTTCTTTTAATAGAACAAGTTAGAAATGCATTTTAGTTTTTAGCAAGTTTCTTCTTGTAATCCTCATTCCATTGTAAACTTCCATTATCTCGGAATGAATGATGTTTCGCATTTCTGATTATGGCCTCTTGTCACATTATCAGCTTATACAGTATAAAGCAGCTGTGGGTGCTAAAGCAATTTTCTCCCTGTGATTCACCTATAGCTTTGACTGCAGCTATACACTCTCTCACCTCAGCGTAGCACTTGAACATTTTTTAATTCTTTCTCTATCCAGCGCAGTTATTATAATTCTGCTATAGTGGCCTGATGCTGCAGCCACATTCCTAAAACTACATTTATTAAACAAGGTGACTTTGTGGCAGTTTGAGCTCTAAAACACACTGCGTGGTTCCTCCAGGTCTGGTCACACAGCTTGTTCTGAAGGCCTGTTCTCTCAGCTCACACCTCGGCCTGCTTTTTTGCCCCTGCTGCTGCAGAAATCCTTTAACCTCTGCTGTCATTCTCCCACTGTGCAGCAGTGTTGGGATCTCGTTGGAATGCGTCTGCCAGACTGCAGCGAGGGTGCAGAGCTGTCAAGCCTCATTGCCACTTAATGAACAAACATATTTCTGGTGGATTCTCAGCTTTGGTTAAGAGGAAAAGCCATCTGCAGCAGTTATGCAAAATGAATCAGAACATCACAAATGAACATGCAGCCTTTTCTTTCCGGGTCCATTTCCATCAGAAGACTAGCAAAAATACTCTTTTTCAACACCCTATGACAGACTCTCACAGGGTGCGCTGGAGGTAGCAAGAACGGCGACACAGATAAGATCTCTACTCTTAATTAAAAGGAGGATTTCAACATTTAATACAACGGATTAAGCAAAGGCCTCTCTGACTTATTTATCACAGCTATTATTCTGTATGAGGGAAGTTGCTGAGTCACCAGGGACATTTCAGCATAATTTTTCACACAAAGCATAACATTATCCTGATTTATTATGCTATATATGGTATCTGGCATGTATGAATTAAATGAATCTTTGTTTGGCTGAGTTTGTGTGAAATAGAGACAATAGCTAGGTTGTACTGAGGTTAAACTTAACATTCTATGAACATTTTTAACTTGAAGTACACACTGCCTAAAAATGTGAATGTATACCTGTGAAGAAACACATTGATTGCAATGCAGGTGTAAATAATTGATATTTCTGATAATGTCCTCATATGCCTTGAATTTAAACTTTAGTCCACAGTGTTTGTTGAACTAAGAACATTTCTAAAATGGTTTTTGTGTCTTCTGCGTATGGCAGGAAAACATCCTACATAAAATTTATATCTCCTCATACTAACACAAGAATTAATGTGAATATTTAAAAAAACATCTCTCACAATCATACCTGGCCAGCAAAGCACTGGATATGCATTAAAAGGCATTGAGTAATGTATTGAATGGTCCCCCTTGAATCAAATGTTGTAAGCAAAAATGCACTCCAGGTATGCGGCATGTGCTGACACATTATTTTCAGACAATTTTTGGTGCTTGTCCAATAGAACAAACTTTTAAAATGGTTAAACAACAGTTTGAGAATGTTTTATCGTTTGATGAGTAAAAGGTGTTAGGAATTCATAGTTCCACCTTATATGTGTTCATGCACCTTTTTTCATTGACCTTCATACAGTAGATCCTCTAATTATGCTGTAACTGTTCAAAAAAATGAGTGTATGTATCACTTTCTCCACTATTTAATGTAGTTTTTTATGAGCGTGTAAGCCTCCCTTATCTATGCTGAACTATAGTCTATGTGCTGAACCAGCAGCTGGCAGAAGCCACTTTAGGCATTTCAGATGGGTCTTGTATTGTCAGCACCCATAAAGATGACATGGGAGCATGCATACTGGTAGCATAGTCTGCTGCCATGTGTCATCTGTTTCTTTTGGGTCTGTCGGAGAACACAAGGGGACAGGATCTGATTCAGCTCTGGGACCACAGACAGATCAGGCTCGGCAGGCTCATTGTAAGAGAAAATAAAGGTATTGCAAGCCTTGTTGGTACAGGAAAGCCAGCCACCCATTGTCCTCTCCTTCCACACCATTCTAACAAGGCTGGCACATACCCTTAAATAAGCATAGGCCTTGTTAAATGGTCATTACTGCTGTGCTCATCCTGACTTGGTGGATCGTTACACGGAATAGAGGCGAAGCATTGGAAATGCAGTGAATTATACAGGGCACTGACTACTGCCTCTCCTTAACTAAATGAGTCTCACATATGAGCTACAGTTCTTGTCTGTTTTATCGGACTATGACCATTCTCCTGTGTGATGACGAGCTAATTATGAATACATTGGATCCATATTCATCATACACTATATAATAGCCTTAATGAGTGATGCAGATTAAAAAAAAGACTTTTGGAATGTGCAACTTTTAAAAGCCTTTCCTTTCAGTGGAAAGCCTAAGGATGTGGTAGTAAGGAAGTGTCATTATCATCATCTGTGCCACCTGAGAGGGACACAATAGTACATTGCAGCTCATCTTGCCAGAAATAAACTTCATTAGTACTGTGCCAGCTCTGGGCATGGGTCTGGCTTCACCCACTATCATTCTAGAATGGGAAGAAATCGATCTGGGTTGTTTTATTTGTTTATATTTCTTAAATCAAACATTAATTTTAGGGGTGTCGCAAAGTGTAGGGTGCTGTGACAGTATCTTTTCTAAATGATATTGAGGGAGAAATTGTGTTGTGGAAAAATTGCTGGTGGGAAAGTGAGTGCTGTATTAAAATGACTAAACAGCCATGTAAAGAGATGTATGTCTTTGTCAAAGCTTGACACTTTCAGTATGCACTTGCTAGCTCAGAGTTGCTTTCTTTAAAAGTAGTGAGAGGAATTTTTGAGATCCAGGACACACAGATTGTGAGAGAAGATAGTAGCCCAATAGCAGGTTTATTGAGTACGTCCTGTGAGTCAGACTATTGGTCTTTAAAGACTGGCTGTATAATCAGTAAGAGTGGGCTACTAGAATTGTGCAAGCTTGCTATGAATGTATTTTTAGCCATACTAACTGTAATGATGTCAGTTTAAATAAACAATGGACATATTTTATGCTAAAAATTTCATAATACTCTAATAAACTCCATAGCAGCTCTCTTGGCACAAGTTGCTGCTGCTGTAGTGACATGTGGCATTGGTAATAATATTTTCTTGGTCTATTAGTTTTGATAAATGATGAAAAATAAGGGACACGGCTGAATCTGTTATGCATAACTACAGCAGTGGCAATATTAGTTAGTTCCTGATCCTGAAATAAATGTATTTATACAGGGTGACATTTTTCTAAATACAACTTGCTCACTAATGGAGCATAAAAAGTAGCTCTTTATAACAATTAGGCAATGTAATGTATACCTCCTCCAAATCAGCTGGCATTCATCAAGTTAAAATGAGCTCTTTGTGACATGTTTGGTGGTATGAGCAAGCTGTACAAAACATAAGAAAGGTTTAGGACATGAATATGAAAATGAGTGTGAACAACAGAGCTGCAGCCAGTTTGTCAAGGTGTAAAAATGGCCTGAAGGACTGAGAAACTTGGTAATGCCTGTGCTTCTCCTGATGCAAGACAAGCGTGCAAATACAGTAGAATGTCTGACGTCTGTAGGCTTGTAACGGCTCTGGCTATCAGTAGTGACGGAGACCTGTGTGCCTTATGGCTTAGCAGATGTCCTCTCTGCTGCGCTTGATCCAAGAGCGTGGACTCTAATCAGTGGGATGTGTAAATTATTAAGAAAGGCATTTGTGTTTACTTCTCTCTTGTTTACTTTTAACACTCAACAATAAAGGGTGCAGCCTGTGTAGGAGGAAGAACCTACTGAACTCAGTACCAAACAAAACAATTGGATTATTTGCTTAAAATAAAGAAGGCACTGGAATCGTGGGCGAGTAGTGAGCTCCACAGAAGCACGATATATTTGATGCCAGTCAGACAGTAAACAAAAGGTTCTGGTCTGCATCTCACCATGTAGTTGATCTTCCCCATGAGCATGTGCTTCATATTCATACATGGCACTGTTGTGTCTTGTTGGAATTTTGTCTTTAAGATGCATTTGTGGATGAGCGACCATGCATATGTATGTGTTGATACCCTTTTAGTTCTTTTGTATCACATTTTCAAGCAGACAATGGCCAAATTCTCCCAGATAACCACAGTGAAAATGAACCGCATTTAAATACATGAATGTTCAAAGTGTCCTTTCTCTCCGTTCTTTTTGTCTGTGTGTGTCCATGTGTATTATTACTTTCGCATTGCGTTCTATCTGTTTCACACTGGTGGCAGACTCTCTGACTGGAGTGATTCCAGATTAGTTTAAAGTGGCAGTGAGACTGTTTGAGTCATCGTCCTGTCTCTCTCCTTCCCTCTCTTTGCGTACATGTTTGGATCGCACTTCAGTGTTTTCCCTCTCAACTGGTTAACCTCAGCTCTCATATCTAGTTTCCACTGTAATGTCATCTTATTACCACGGCGCTCTCAACGCATACAGGCCTCAGGCTTCTTGTCTGTGTAAAGAAAAAGAGTTGTAATTCTTTTTCACTGACTATTTTGAGAAACAATCCCCACTTTCTAGGGTGCAGCCCTGGGTTGTGGTAACATAACTGTTGGTATTAATGATCTTCAAGGACTATGTGCTTTTCTCATTATTTAATCCTATATGCAAAAGGCCAACAGTATATATCTGAGGCTTAATTACTAAAAAATGTCTCCCAGCAGATGTTTTTTTTTTTTATGTACGCTGTGTCAGAAGGCTCTTCCCCTTGACAAAGTCCATGCACCTAGAGTCCAAACATTAGTATGGTGTGTTTTGACCATCTGCGGTAAGCTGTATCTGTCCCTCTTATAAGGGAAAGCACAAATGGAAAGACGGATGATTGGTTGGAATGAAGGATTGAAATTGCCAATTTTCCTGTGACCAAATCTCTCAGTAGGGGTTACGTGTCACACACAGGATTGATGGCTCATTTCTTCTAAGTAAATCAGTGTTGTGGCCACTCTATCTCTTTCCTCCCTCTCCATTTATGTGCGGGTGTGTCTGTTGGTATCAGGAGTAAGCAGATATTGGGATGATCCCTGCTATTTCCTGTGAGTCTGTCTTGGAACACTGGTCTGTGCTGGGTGATAAAATGATTATGGTAACTACGTAAAAGAACACAATCTTCTGTCATCTTTGTACAAGGAGGATTATGCAGTCTGGTAAGTGCCACCTTAAAAAGCTAATAGCATAGAAGATTCAAATGCCAAAATTAAAGCAATTTGTGGAAACTGAATACATGATAATAGCTGTCACTAGGGGTAGAAATTGATAGGATTTTATCAGTATCAATGCTACTGTCGATTCTACTCACCAATCTAATTCCTATTGATTCCTGAGGGAGTTTTTTGAGTGGGGGAAAAAAGTAGTTTGACAGGTCATAGTGGAGCTTGTTTGACCAGCAACGTTGGCACTTTAGATCAAACACAGGACATTCCTGGAATTTAATTACATGTTGCTGGTAAACAAACATATCAACGCGACCAGAAAGATGTCAAACTGGGGAGATGCCGAGATCCGTAAGCTGCTGTCACTCCGGATGGAGGACTCTATCAATGCTAACATTTGTCAGCGGTGAAAAACGGGCTGACTCTGGAGAGGTTACCAAAGAAGCTATGCTCGGGGTATTTCTGCCGCCCAAGTTATACGTCACATTATATGCTACACTGCGTCACGGCCCCTTTCATTCTGGAACACAGGTCCGCTGTGTAAAAGTTCAGCCTGTCTCACCTCTGTCACTCCTTTTGCTTGGCTGTGTAAATCGGTCAATGGTGGCAAAAATGTGGAATCACCATCTCACCTTTTTTTCAGGATCTCTGTGTAAAAGTGGCTCATGATTCCTCGCAGTTGAAGCAGGTCAACAGATGACGCGATATGACATACGGGAAACCAGAAAATGTTGTGCTGGGAAGTGAGACAATCATTAAGACGAATTGATAACACTGGAGGTGTACAATTCCAATGGGATTAATCGATCAAGTAGAATTGGTTTCAAGTTGGAACCGGTTTTCGATTCCCAGTGACACCAAGTGTAACGATTGATCTTTTGACTAATTCGAACGGGTGCGCACCAATCTGCAGACTGGGGGGGAAGACTTTGTTACTGCTGGCACCAGTGCTGGCATGCCTCCCCAGGTGCTGCAGCCAAAAATAAATTGGCGGTCAATAGTAAAACGACTCATTGACTAAAAAAATTGGTTTCGACTAATTTTCATGGGCAATTACTTCGACTAAGTCGACTAATCGTGGCAGCACTAGATGTAGCCTATGACTGACCTAAATTTACTCTCTAAGAAAAACAAGCATGTCTTACGACAAAATTGGCAAATATTTATCGTGATGTCTTTTTCCCCATCTAACTGAACTTTTCTTCACAAACCCTGATATTATTTTGACATGTTGTAGCTTAAGGGTTTTACTGAAGAGAAAAGAAAAAGTATTCTTTTATAGGCTGTGCCAGCATCTCTGGGATTTGGAGGTTAATTTGAGTTCTGCTTTTCCCTGTCATATGTTCTAACAGCATACGACAGCCTGACTTTAACAGTTTGGGAGATGTTGTTGTGAAACACACCTCACATCTTTCTGCTCATGGTGTCTTCCTGCTGTTTTACATGAAGAGCTTTCAGGTGGTAAAGCCCTTGGAGGTCTTTGTTGTGAAGAAGCGAAGGGAAGCACATTATCTTTAAAACAGAGCAATGCTTCAGTGGTGCTTATTATTAAAGTTGATCCATACAACAAAATAAGACGCATTATGACCTGTGTCACAACTTTTTGCTTTCCACTCTTATAGACTTATTGAATGCACAGTTCTGTGTATTCTTGTTCAATATTGTGATGGTTTTGTGGAGCTGACTGGTATCTGGGGTTTCATCTAATTTGCAAAATATGTTAATGCATGAGCCACATATCCAGGGCTCCGTCTGAAAGGTCAAATGCGCACATGCTGAGTGTGAGTTGGTGGTTCCTTTTAATTATATAGGCCTACACTTTGGTTGCCCACCATAGTCTATGTTCTTCCGCTGTAGTATAAATAGTAGACTGAATTTCCTCAAATAAAAACCAGGAGTCAATTACAAATAGTAGACTGTGTCACAGTAGACATGAACAAATAAAAGCTGATTCTTAATTACAAACTGGGGAGAAAATAATATGGATAAACTTCTTGTGCCTATCATGTAACGTACTGCCAGTTAAGTAAATTAAACACTTAAGGAAAATTGGCATTTGTAGAAAAAGGCACTTACATCCCAAACATGAGCAGATCAAAATAAGGTTTCAAACTTCATGCAGTTATTTTTATTCATTAAACACAGGAAATTAAAAATGATAGCCTGTCTGTAACACAGACCTCCTTGAAATAAAGGCAAGACGCCTTCTGCAGCTGAGGTAAATAAACGCTTTGTGCTACCGTTTGAGGAAATATGTTAGTCTCACTTTTGAACAGTAAGTCAACGTGTATCTCTATCACACAGAGGCTTCATTTTGAGCACAGTGTAGGGCATTGCTTAATTTTATACTATCTTTGGCTCATACAGGCTCTTATTCAGCACTTTACTGTGAGGTTATGGCTTCACTGAACCAACATGTCCATAAACAAAATATATCATAATCAACTACAAGTATTATAGAACGTTAGACTACTTTACATAGTGAAATAAGTTAAGTTAATATTATTAACAACATTCTAATACAAAAACTGCAACATCCCCGATATGATCACTTCACAAAGCACCTGAACACTAACTTGTTCTAAATCTGCTATTATGATACTACAGCACCAAAGCACGTTACACAAACTCTGGGAACATCCAAGAGTGCTGATAGGCTGTAAAAAAAAAAAAAATTACTGTAAACAAACAACCATGCAACACTCTTCCTAATATCTGGTGTAATATTAGATATAATACAACTCTGTTAGAAACACAGCAAATTTATGGTGTATGTAAATAAATGGGTTTTTTTTCTTATTCATTTCAATTCACATTGTCTTGTACTTCTTGAAGCTCAATATAAACATAGTTAAGTGGTGATGACATTGAAAATACAATTTATTGGTTAGCATTTGAGAATTTATCAGTTTCACCATAAACACAGCAGATATGTACTTGTAGCTGCTCCTATCCTGCATATCCCAGGTGTATGAAAAAAGACTGAACACTTTACCCTCCTTCACGCTTCCTTTCACTGCTGTCAAGTTTATATTCTACAACTAAAGTAAAGGAGCAGAGAGAAGCAGAGGATATAAAGCAATGGTTTGGGGGAGGGGTGAGTAGAGCATGTCTGCAGTGTGGAGGGAAATTTCAGTGCCCCCCCCCAGGGAACTATTGGAGAGTAGGTGTGAAAAGTAGGCTTGTTCAAGTGCCTAAAGAGTGGCCACATTTCCTCAAACAGGTCAGAAAAAAGCTCAGTGCTTGTGTGTGTATATGTGTGTACTGTATATACTGTGTGCCCGTGTGTATGCATGTAGATATATATTACTTAACTAAGTATTGAATGTGAGCTTGGATGCATCTAAAGTATAGTCACATAAATTGCTTGTAAGGAGATGATCTTGCCATCTGTATTTCACACAAAGGTAAGAGAGGCCTATCAAGAAATATACAAGTGTTGAGAAAAGGAACAAGCATTCTTTGTGTTGAAAGACTGCAATGTGCACAAGTGAGAGAGAGAGAGAGAGTAAAAAGCTATTTTGAAGGTATGCAGATGAGTGTGCATGTGTCTATATAATAATTTTATGTGCACAAAAGGGCCTCTGTGTGTCTTATGAGTGTCATGATGCAAGCTTGGAGCCAGAGAGCTGTGCAAGTAATGGCCTCACTCAGGGAAGATAATTAGTCAAATGCTGATTTCTACACGACTCCCATAGAAACTGTGCCACCAAGGCTAAATATCACCCACTGAAGTGCTGCTTATCTCTCTGTGTGGGCCGAAAAAATGGGAGTACCATATAGACTGAGTGTGTGTGTTTTTTGTTGTGTACTTACACACAAGGTTGCACGTGGGGATGCTCATAGTCTCTATTTTTAAGCTGCTTGAGAGGAAACATTTCCTTTTCAAACGAACTTGCATTGCACTGCCTTAAGGTTGTTTTTTTGTTTTATGTGATCATTAACCAACATGCCACAGTGGAGGAGTGCTATTAGAGCAAGCCATCACAATTGACAACCTGCTTCCTCCATATTGACTTCAGATTTGAGATACCTGCCAGGAGAGTTATGTAAAGCACATTCTGATGGCTTGTACTGTGGCTTTCAAATGCCTTGATTTTGTTTTTCGTGTGTTTGTTCATACGCAGGAGCTCCAGTTTGAGCGGCTAACCAGGGAGCTGGAAGTGGAGAGGCAGATTGTGGCAAATCAGCTGGAAAGATGCAGACTTGGGGCCGAGTCACCAGGCGCTGGTAGCAGCAGGTAATGAGAAGATGCACACAAACACACAATGCGACACATGGCATTTTTATCCCTCGCGGTAGTGTCCATATTCCATAGGGTAACCTTATGGCATAGAGATGGATGGACAAATATGATTGGACTGTAAATAAAGAAACGGTTTTCCATCCTGTCCCTAAAGCAGGATGGATAAACAAAAAAACACAATGACTTTAATGTGATATAAACTCATTAGTTTGCAAATAAAACATCTTTGATTTCTAGTCAATTGATTTACTCTAGGCTTAAGTCAAACACAAATAATATTCACCTTTTTGTAGGGAAGTATTCAGCCTTTGTTTTTAGTGACAGCACATGGGCTTGCTTCTAAGTGTGCATGACACCAGAGTGTTGTTTGCTCAGTGAAGCAACGCTGTCAGTGGAAGAGCTTGCAAGTTTGCTCAGAGAACTCATTCCCACTTCATCAGCTGAGACACTCAGCTGCCTGATCACCTCACCTCACCTCAGTGACCACATGTTCTGTCTGCCATCCTGTCGGCTCGGCCTCATTCAAGTCATTCATACAACTCAATACTGTGTGCAAAATCTCAGTGAGCTTCACTGGCCCTACATCTGTTAAAAGGATTGGTGGCAGGTTTAAGATCACATGGCTTAATGGTTTGTCTCAGGGTGTTCTTGAAAAGATAAAGAAAAATATACAGAAGGGCTTTAAAATTCAGTGCGGATATTCAGTAGCATTCATATGTTATAATGTCATTTACTATAACTATAACACAAAGAGGTCAATTAACCTATCATGGACCCAAAGATAAACTTTAGATAAACTTCTAGCATAGCCTGTTTTATTATAAAAAAGTTCCTATATCATTTAGTATGTTGAAAGGTTGTGTGCATTTTTGTAGCATTCATTCATTTACAGCTTCACTTAACCAGCGTGTAATATGTGGCCCATCTTTGAGGTCTAGTTAAAATTCAATTCCTTAAAGTAGCAAGGGAAATTACCACAGAGGTTAATAGACTGTGACATTTAAGAGATTGCTTAATGGTCAGATTTCCACAAACACTGTTCATGTGAGGGTTCTTTGTTGCTTTTACCTTTTTGTTTTGATTCAGGCTACTATGAATGAGGAATGAATTCCATTTTAATGATTAACCAACCAAAACATTTGCATTAAATTATTTGTTGTATATATACTGTAAGTCCTAGTGGAAAATTTCTGATTGCACAGCATTGCTGGTAAAAGCATATGATAAGACTATGAAGTAGACAATAAATTGCGGTTACATTTAAGTGTGACTCGGAACTGAACACAAATATTATTCTGGGACTGAGGATCTATATAAGCAGTCCGTTTTATCTGTTGACAGTGAAAAGGTGGTGCAGTTAGGCGGTTAACTAGTGAAGCATTTATTATTTATCTGCAGTCAAAAATATCCTAATGTAAAGCACCATTTTTTCCACACCAAGGAGCTGGCTGCTGCTAAAAATTATGTGATACTGGGAAATAGGGATGTCGCTCCATGATGGCTCAGAGTCTACATGTCTTTTTGTAAGCAGAGATTCATAGCTACAGAAATTGATGTTATGTTCACAAATATTAAATTTCCATATGTTCACTTGATATTTTTATGCTCGCCTGAGCTCCACTCAGTCTCAAATGGACTTAGATATAGCTGATATATCTGGATAGATGGCACTTGGACTAAATAAGAGGCTGTAATGGCTGTGATCTTTTCTGGCACTGCAATAATCGGTCCTTTACATGAAGCATTCTTACTCTCCAGCTGGCATATCAGCAAAAAACACCTACCTCCTACCAAAAGATTGCAGTCCTTAGCTGTACTAGTGTCCATTTGTCCTTCTTTTGTATTTGAAATTGTTGTGGTATGAAGCCACTTCAAGTGCGCTGAAAATATATGCAGCCAGGCTGTCTAATGTCCTTTTAAAGAAGTACTCTACATTATACACTAGTCTATGCCTTATTGTTGATAAAACCAGCACAATTGCTGTAGTGGTGTCATGGAGTCGATCGCGTCTAATTAAAAACATTTAACAAGCTGTTGCACCTGAACATTTGGATTTGGACAGATTTAGCACCTACACCTACTGTAGATGTGTTATGACCCAATAAACACCAGGTTTTCCATAGTAGGTGCTTTTTAAAGTCTGTGATAAAGGCTGTTTGTTCAACTGATTGTTCATGACCCTAAAAACACCCCAAATGCTGAGCCATCTCATACTACCTATTTTATTTTGACACACAGTAGGCTGGCTGTTGTCACAGTAAAATAAAGATTTCACTAAATGATGACAGGCTGAGTTTACATTGTCGATCAAAGACAAGATGCCGAGGTGCAAATATGAATCATAGTCCATTAAATATAGATTTACAAGTGCTGATAACTGAAATGTTATTTAAAATGATAAAGGCTTTGACAAATGTGTTTGAAAACACATTATTCAGGGTTGACTTTTTGCATATAAACATATTTATGCAGTCAAGATGAGAGTTTTATTCATATCAACACCACACACAATTGTAATGCTCTGTTTATCATTAGAGTGAATATGCTATTAATGTCAATGAATATGTGTGTGATTTCTGAAAGAAAAAAAAGCTAAATATAACATAGCTAATGTTTGTAGCAGCCACAGTAACAGCCCCTGTTTTAAAACCATGGGAAGATGTGGGTCCTAAGATGAGACCAGTTGAGAGTTACTGTGTTAAAGTAATGTGCAGTAACTTTTCTCACAAGGAAGCAGCTACTATTCAACAGTTTTATAAGTAAAGAAAACATGCAACACCGTTTTCACACTCTTTCAATCCCACAGAACTACAAATGAAACGGCTGCCACTGGATGTTTGTGTGTGAATAGAGATTAGCTTTAGTCGTTGGGGACACGCTGCTTGGCTTAATAGCACAGCAGGTCAACGGTAGACGTGAGGGAGGACACAATGAATGATTCTGGTGGGAGTCATTGCCCCCTGCCCCAGAGCTGACCACCCCCCCATGTGTCTCTACACACATATACAGTATATATGGTGGTGGATGTCAAACTTGACCTGTGGCAAAACCGTTAAAAGATGCGACCTCCTATCCTGCCAGTGCCTCACTAGCCAACGGGGCTAATAAAATAAAGTGTCCTGTCAGAGTCAAGCCCGTAGTTTATCAGCATCAGCAGCACTCAGGGTGCATCATCGTTGTGGTAGCTATTCTTCTACTCCATTTGTCACAGTTCATTGGAGCACATCTCACCCAACTTCCTCTTTTTAATTGGCTGTGCGCTCATTAAAAATCTGAGAGTTGTGTTTCTTAAAGCTCACTGACTTTCACCTTTACATAGATGGAAGAAAACAGCCGTTTCTACATTACGTGCTTGATAGCAATGATGAGGAAATGGAGCATGTGAAGAAAAGGGGATGTAACACCAGTAACACTGCTCTGAGGGCCCCTACGTGTGCCCCCGTCTGTTGTAATAAGCTGCCTTGAAAAACAGTCCCTGAGAGAATGAATTACTTTCCCTTTGGTCAAATTAGCATTAAGTGGCTCTATAACCTCTGTTATTCCTGTTCTTTTATACCAGTGGATCCCAACCTTTTTTGGCTACTGACCCCATTTTAATATCACAAATTTCTGGCGACCCCAGACATTCAAGACAGAAACATTCTTCTGCTTAAATTAATTTGTTTTTGATCATGTAATAGTTTTCTATACTATGTTGCAAATAAATGTTAATTTTAGATGACATTTAG
>JAPTYQ010000015.1:26544959-26558926 GCA_029814465.1 Ostorhinchus cyanosoma | reverse complement strand
GGTTGGTTAAATCTTATATCCACTCCTTTACTCTCCTCGTTTTATTTCCTTCCTCCCCACCCACCTCACTGCACTGTCATTTACAGGAAATCATAGTTTCCCTGTGCTGCTGAAAAAAAGGAAAATGAAGACAAATTGTCCCTAATAATGTGATCATTACACTCAATGTCCATTTTAAAACACAGTGAGACAAAGAGCAGGAGGGAAAAGTATCATATCTGCATGTGTGACTTAACAGTATGCTCTATTTTTACATTTACTCTTACTTTGATTTGTAAGAATTTTCTGGTAATCATGTTAGGTCTTTTCATTGGCTTTGTTTGGAGAGGGGTTTTGAAAATTATTTTTGTTGAGGAATGCAGTCAGCTGCATCCATTTAAGTGTTTGTTTCTCCAGAGCGAGCACGCGCCAAGCCGCCACCGCCCTCCATCTAGCCTCTGCCAAGTGTAATCTGTTAAAGCCACGGTGAGAGGGCTGAGGGGGAGAATTAAATGACTATAACGCACCAGGAATGTGGGCCATTCATCCTCAATAGACAGCAGTATGTTATTTCTCCCTGACAATTTGCAGATGCTTTCTGAAGTGACTGCAGTCCTTTCTGTCGAGGGAGCAGAATAAAGAAGGCAGACGGATTAGTCTCTTCTAAGGTTGTTTGAATGTTACTACTTTCAGGAATCAAGCTGCTGAGAGGCAGAGATATGCATGAAGGCTCTCAGGCCACAGAGATTGTGTCCCTCTTGGCCCAGTAGTGCCAAAAAGACCTGTTCATGAGGCCAGCCTTTACATGCAATGAGAACTCTCTGATGGGTTTAGACGGCCTCATTAACCCTTCTTTTCATTTTTCAATTCTTTCTTCCTCTCCCACTCCTACAATCGCTTTTACTCCTGTCTTTCCTCTACCGCTTCTCTCTTCATACCTCGCACCCCTTAAACCTTTGAACAAGAGAAGTCCAACTGATTTCCTGCCAAGCTGCTGCTAGTGGCTATTGTATGCACTGCTACAGATTGCAGGGCTTCCTGGGCGATTGAGTGTGCAACTACAGCACAAAGCAACAGCATTATTCTGCTTTACTCTGTACCCGGCAAACAACATGTCTGCCATTTCTCACAAATCATAACACTGTGTTTTCTGTCAGGCAAGCCCTGGTGTAATACATTTGTGTGCAAATGTGAATGTAATATATTTAGCAGCTACACAGGTTTGTTTAACACTGAGCCACAGGAGAGCACACTTAAAGGTGAAAAAGGGAGAGAGAAGTGCCTAAAACCCTGTAGGTTGCCCTAAAAGCATTGCATTAAGTGGCTTATTGCTTTTATTTAAAGGTTGCTGGAACTGGTACTTTAAAATGTCTGATGAAATATATAAATAATTACTCTTTCTTAATCAAACAATAATTTAGTAGGCAACACAGAGCCTGCTAGCAGCTGTGGAATGGAGCTCCCTTTAAGCCTTGGAATTAAATCATATTGAGCTTGCTGATGCAGGCTGCTTTTTTCCCTCTAAATATACACCAACACACACATCATCTGTCAGATAATACAAATATCAAAAGGGTAAATGATAATAATACTGTTATTTATTTATGTAAAACCTTTTAAAAACAGGATTACTGTGCTTTATAGAATTTATTTTTTTCATTTAACCAGGTAAGTTAGGATAGTTGAAAACTGATTCTCATTTTCAAGAACAACCTGGACACATAGAGATGAACAACCAATCACTCTGACATTCACACCTATTTAGATTAACCAATTAACCCACTAGTGCATGTCTTTGGATGGTGGGAGGAAGCCGGAGAACCTAAAGAGAATCCACGCAAACACAGGGAGAACATGCAAACTCCACACAGAAAGGTTCCTGTTGTTGGAATTCAACCCAGACCTTCTAGGTGTGAGGCGACAGTGCTATCCACTGCACCACCACGCTGCCAGAAAACCCATGCACGACAAATAAACGCAAACTAAAAACCATGCAAACTTGAAAAATATGAGTCATAAAGTCACAAAATGTAAAAAATAAAATAAAATAAAAATCACAAAAAATTTATAGTTGTTTTCATATTCAAGCATTTGGCAACAAAGCCCCACTATATTCACTGTTAAATCATTTGTGTATGTATAAACGCACTCATCCCTCACAGACTCATAAATAATTCTGTGCTGAAGTAAAGGGATGGGCCATCAATTGAATCTTTAAAAAAAAGCTTTTACATCTAACTGGGCTTTAGAGCTGTGTTTATAAGTCCTTTTCAGTACAGTCTGCTTTCATTTATTGAGTAGAGTTTGATTGTTGGATAAAAAACACCTGTAGCTAAAACCTTGATTTAAGTCTGATGCCATCTTTACTGAAAAGCTATCAGTGGTGCATAATTCCAAAATACCTGAACACCAGGAAAAAAGGCAAGTGCTAGCGAAGTGTGACCCAGACTTCATCCATCTGTTTCATAAACAGTAGTCATTAATAAATTATATGAGGAGAAATAAGCAGGGTCCTTGGTGAGCTGCCTTGTGTTTTTCAGAGCTTTTTCTCTCTGAAAGTGTGAGGTCATCTCCAGCCTGGCCCGCTGTCTTCATCTAAGAATCTTCACTCGCCTTGCCCCTAGAGACCCACTGTCCCGGTGGAGGCAATCATGTTTATTTATTAATTTCCTCTGTCACAAACTGTGACAAGAGCCCCTCATTTAGCTTGTTCTGCATGGTAGGATTGGTTGTTTGCAGCAGTCTCTGCCTGAGCTCATGCAGTTGGAGAGGACCCAGGTGACATTTGGCAGCTCGTGAAATGTGCATTGAGCAGTTATTTGCCAAATGTACACTGGGCCGTTGGGGTTTACAGTTTGTGAGCTTCACTGATGTGAGATATCACATGAGAAACACCAACATTGACATGCTTTTCCAGACATCACTGAAAATGTAAGGTTTCAAACAAAACTTCACATTTTCTTTTTTGACGGGAACGCAAACCTGCAATCTTTGTGTATTCACTGTGTCCTTTCCATATTTGTGACCCTAGGAAACCTTCAATCTTTTTCATATGTGTTGTCTTTGTCATCTTTGTGTACTGATTTCTACTATGGTTTTTTTTTTTACAGCAAAATTGCAAAATCCATTTGTGGTGTTTTCAAGTGTTAGAAACATATGACATTTGCATTGTGAACCATTATTCATCTGCTGTACTGCAGTTTCAATCAAATGTGGTATTATGCATCCTGTTTTCAAAGTCAACATGATCCACATACATTTTTATTCTGTGATGTATTTGTCTTTTTTTTAGTTAGATTTTCTTTTATGTTTTTTCTCATATTGGAACCCAGTGGATTGCCATAGACTTTAGGGAATATGCAGATCTTTAAGAAACATGTTTCCATTAGTGTCTTGTAACCAGCCATCAAACACTGATGCTTATTACTGTCATCTCAGTGCATTAGACTTGGTACAATCTTTTGGCCTTGTTCTCTACATTTTTTAAATTAACTTTTCAGGAAAAAAGTTGTTTATTTTTCTTTTTCTGTATTTTTCATAATTATAGTTTAAATCCACTGTTTTCTTACATTCCAGCAGAAAATCCTAGTAGTATGGGCCTGAATACTCCTGTTGAGGAAAGGCAGAACTGAGCTGGCACTGGGGTGTTACTGTTATTACCTTTACAGTTGTAAAATTACCAGAAATGTGGGAAGCTTCCACATCTGAGGTTATCCTCCTATTAAGCACAAGCACAGATATCTGCTGCATGTGTGCTGGAAACACATTTGTGGAGGGCTTGAGGGGTGTCATAGCTGTGGGTCTTTCTCATATGGCATCACTCAGAGCAACAGATTGTGCTGCTGACTCATTCTATTATTAGTGCTTCACATCTGGAATCTGAGTCAGACGGGACTTGCTACTTACTGTCTCCATAGCCTGTTGTTATAGTGACCAGTGGGTTTTAATTGGACTGCTTGGATGTGCTTCTTTCTTTTCGTGGTGTGTTTTCATGACGATTTTTATCAGTTTTCTTTTATTGCGTTACCTACCATTGACGCACTTTTCTTCATATTTCTGCCATCAGTTATTAAAACACATTACAAGCTGATTGTCATCACATTCCCTTATATTTATATTAATTAGTGAGCTCCATTAAATATTATTTGACATTAACTGTAACAACTTGACTGGATGAATTGCAGTGAACTGACAGACTTCTGCTTTTACACTGCTTAAAGCTTTGATGGTTCAGTTACAAGAATGACTTTCTGCCACCTCCTGCTTGTCTCTAACTACTCCCCTTCATCTGCAGGAATACGGAGCTCATACGCCAGTCAACACAGCCAACTGGGCCAAGACTTGAGGTCTGCCATGTCCCCAGACCGACACATTGCACCAATTTACGAGGATCGGACGTTCCAGGGCCCGTTGTACAGAAGTCCCAGCCACACCCAGCAGAGTACACTCTACAGGAGTGCCTCAGGTCGGTTTCTATTGTCATAATTTGTATGTATTTTAAGATATTGAAAATGGCAAAAATCTCAATTTCACAAAAAAATAAGGGAGGAAGGTTGCACTTGCTTAATGTCATATTTACTTTTTTCTAAAAAACAAAACAAGGAGTTAATGCATTTAATTGAAGACTAAAACAGGTTTTATGAAAATGATAACCCCCTTCCAACATGTCCCATGGGACTTTAATTCATGTCAATGGAAAGAGACAAATCAGGTTTGATCCCATCAGTTATCCATGCAACGCTGATGGAGATAGTTTAAGTAGTCATCAAGGTTGTAGTTTGTTCTGAATATGCAGTTGTAAGGTCCAAGGACAAATGCAAAGGTATCTTAAAGTTGTTAAAACTAAAGCTGATGGCCACTTGGCCGTGGCTCCCATAGACTTACATTTAGCTTCTCACTTAAAATACTATACTGATTTTGTCATTTTGGTCTCATGTATTTTACTTGGGCATCTAAAAAGTACTCTGATGGTTTATCTTTAAATTTTTCCTTCAGGTCAAATAGTAGCTGTGATGTCTGCTTTGTTGGGATGTGATTGACAGGTCTGTTTTACAGCTCACTCACCTACTGAGTTGGATTTTTATGGTTTCGGTTTATTTAATAAAACACATCTTTCCTGACAGACAGTTCCACTGTGGTTGTGGTTAATAAGTTCCTCTAATAATACAGTAAAATGACTTTGTTACATAATGCTTGATGAAGTTTATATATTTACAGTGTCAGTAACTTAGCATTTAGTATTAGCTTAACTCTGACCCCTACCACTCCCACAGCTCTACTCATTTTGTATAAATATTGCTACCTCTGGCTCCATAAAGACAACATGACGATGGCTAAATCACAAACTACTGGCTTCAACTGGTCAGAAACCATTGGACATCTTTAGTGAACATTTAACTAACCTAACTGAAATCGAAGCTGCTTTTACTTCTAGAGACTAAAATAAAGTTTGTCTTTTTCTTTCTTCTATGAGGTTCTC
Organism: Ostorhinchus cyanosoma; assembly: GCA_029814465.1. Classification (NCBI taxonomy): domain Eukaryota; kingdom Metazoa; phylum Chordata; class Actinopteri; order Kurtiformes; family Apogonidae; genus Ostorhinchus; species Ostorhinchus cyanosoma. The sequence goes on along the minus strand of JAPTYQ010000015.1, from coordinate 26,553,468 downwards.
TGGCAGTGTGCAACTGAGAACAATTGGTTTACTTTTTAGTGCTTGACCTTTACTCCTACTTCGTTTATTGTGGCTTTGATAACATTGACTTTAACGTCTCCTATACTGCCTCATTTCATCACCTAATTTTCAATTTTGTCCAAAAGTGGACAAAAATGGACAATTTTATTGAAATATGGAACCAACCAGTGACATAACACACATTCGTTCGTGTGTATTTTGTTGTGTGCCTCTCATTTACCCGAACACAATATACAGTTGTTGTCTTCCTGTAATTATCACAAACAGCTAGCTAAAATCTGAACAGACAATATGATATTAAAGGGAGCTAGAGAGAGATAAAAGGCTCATTAGAGGTTACATAATAAGAATATGTCTTCCCCCGTACTGTAGGCAGAGCCACAACACAATGTTGCTAAAAATTCTGTTTGCAAGCCTGTGTTATATCTAATTAATGGTACTGTTTCGTGTTTCCCTTCATTTTCTCTTTCCGGTCTCCTGCTGTGTGTGATTGTAGAGTCACGGAGGTCAAAGTAAACATGCAAGCACATGTTAAAATGTTTTATGCTGAGACATCTTTTACAACAACAGCACGCTGTTTTGTTTTTTTTATCCAGTACATATTTTAACTTTGTCTACAAATCTTGACTCTGGTGTATTGTATTCCTTGGGGAATGCCATTTATCTATCCATCTGCCCTTCAGCGCTACATATGTGGTGTCCTCCTTTTGTGGTTTTTCCCTCTGCTTCCTACTTTTCTTTCTCTCTATCATTCTCTTCTTCCCATCTTCCCGCCACTGTCAAGCAGAAGGGGTGAGACGTGAGTTAATAGGCAGGTACTGATATGTCATCCCGCCACAAAAGAGTCCATTACCAGTGTGTCAAACTAAGAATGAGTAGAAGGATGAAGGGGCCAGGGGACAGCTTGGTTACCCACATCCACAGCCTGCTCTCTTCGCTTTCTCCTTATGTCGCCATTCTCTCATTATCACTCATGCCTCGGACACACATGCTTAGTTAGCAGCGATACACACACACTTTTCAGCCCTTTCCTTGGTGCACCGATCAGCTTAGACCGATAAGTCCTGTAATAAATGCTATTGATGTTGTGAAGACGCTCTGCAATAATATGTTTGCCAGCTATATTGAGGAAATACAAGTAGGGGTGGAGCTGGGAGAGGTTGTTCAATATGAAGTCTTTGTAAGAACTACCTCATTTAAAAAATCCAATTTGATCCCATAGCATTCTTTGTTATCTCGTGAAATGAAATTTCAGAGGACAATTTCCCCCCTTGGGCTGTCGATGCATTTTTGTCTTTTCTGGAAGGTTGCACTTAGGTTTTTGTGCAAGTGGGAGAAAAAATAAATAATAAATAGAAATATTGATCCTTCGCTGTAAAGATGAGAAATGTAATCTGTATAGTTGTATTGAAAGTCCAAAGCTACATTGTATAGCTTTCAGTTTTTTCTTCGTGTGTCTTCGTGTCTGCAAGGTTACATTCTAGAGATAACCACTCTGCACCATGTTATACTGCTGTCCAACATAGAAGTTCAGTGATGTGAGAAATTGTGTTTTTGGAGCAGCCCCACAAGTTGACGTCTTGGTTTCTGGTAGGAGGGGATTTGGAGCCTGCACATGCCCAGTCCTGTTGGACGGCTGATAGAGATCAAACCAGCACAGCAGTCACGCTGCCACATATCACGTGGCTCCAGTGAGAAAGAGGGATAGATCCAGCCAGTTTGTTTACGCAGTTCTGTGTTCGTGACCCATTGTGTTAAAAAGCTTGGTCATATTATCACTTGAAGCAAATGAAAAGAAAGATGACTAAAGCAGGATGCTCTCAGGCTTAGTATCGGACCAGGTCTGGAAGGATGACTTTTCCGCCTGCATGCGTTTGTGTTTCTTTTGCTCCACTAGTGTGTCTCTGACTGTTCTTGGAGGTGGTCATGATTTACCAGTGCCTCTCTGTTGTGCTTGGCAAAATTAGCCTAGGAATACAGTGGCGCAAAGGAACAAGGAAGCGGCAAGGAAAAGATTTGTGGATCATCGAGCAGGTTGAGACCTCCTGTCCTCTTTGAAAACCAACAGGATCCCTCTGGCTAAGCACAATCTTATAAAAACAAAACAAGAACCAAGCAGGCCTTTAAAGAAGAGGAACTGTGTTTTGTGGAACCATGGGAGCTGTGTTTTATCCTCGTCATTAATTGGTTCCAGATTTGAGAATTTGCTGAGTATGTCAGAACAGCTGCATGTTTGGATTTCCAGCCTTTTTTTTGAAGTTGTAAGCCGGTGTGCCAAGCTCAGAGTAAAGTGGAAAAGCTCTGCTGCTAATCTCTCACTAACCTGGATGTTTCGGCTCGTATATACACTTTTCATGGTTAAAATTTGTGTTCAATAGTTTTTTTGTTGTTTTTATTTACCTCAGGTGTGGGCAGCCTCCAGAGGACATCCAGCCAGCGCAGTGCCATGACCTACCAAAGAAACAACTATGCTCTTAACACAACAGCGACCTATGCGGATCCCTACCGTTCAGCACAGTACCGGCCCTCTGATCCAAACTACAGCCGTCAGGCTGTTGTCATGGATGATGGAGCCACTCGTTCACCCTCCATAGACAGCATCCAGAAGGACCCACGGTAGGCACCACTTACATTTTTAGCTGTTTGTGTTTCTAAATGTCTTGATGTACTAGATGAAGTCAGTGGTTAACAAGCAGCGTAGTGTACCACAGACGACTCATTCAGAGGGATGGCTATGCTTACAAGGCATCCCTGTTCTGCTGGGTCAACACCGGTGTCCTCTTACTGTTTAAACAGAGAGCCCCCTGGGTAGTCACCCACAGCTCTAGCCATTAAGCTGCTTCTAATATGCCTGAGTACTTAACAATAGATTCTCACATACACTAGACTGCTGCGTCTGCTCTTGTCCTAAAAACATGTGTGAGCGAAGTGAGTGTGTTGACCTCTGCAGTAAACTCCTGACCCTGCACATTGGGTGCTTTGTTTGCCTTCATGTATGTTGTTGTAGTGCAGCTACTTGTGGGCAAGTACAACAGCCATGATCCATGTCTATTCTGGAGTTGCCTCGAGGATAATGTCTAGAAACCTGTAATTTTTCCATTAGTTATGTTAATCAGTAGCATTTTTTTTTAGCTTTGGCTTTCTGTTCTGTGATCCCATCAAGACTGAATAAAGAACTGTATTATAGGGCTGTGTATATTCAAGAATCTGACTAGTAACATGATGCAGAGGTCCAGTTCATTGTGTGGCAATACTGCATGCAAAGTCATATAATGTGATTTAAAAAATGTTCTTATTTAAGAAAACTTTCATAGTACGGAAAATGTGCGACTGAACACATAAAATCAGAGATATTTGCATTTATTACTCTTCATGTAACACCCAACATTATAGCACTGCTTTTTATGTTATTGAGAATGTATAATGTAATTATAGATAAGGAGCAAAACTTTTTTATTAACTTTTAAGTAAAAGTAAGGTGCATATGTATGCATTTTCCTATTGTTGGAAAGAGTTGCTTTAAAAGAAGTTTTAGCTCTCTTAGTGTGCAACATAAAATAAAGCAGTAATCCAACTGTGTCCAGAGTAGGACGTTATATATGACCGGATGTGAGTTTAATTTCCCGGGTTTATCAGTGCACCCTGGGGTGCTTTTGAGACTCATTCAAGGAAGTATTGCCAGTAGTTTTCAAGGGAGTAAATAGTTTTTAACCCTAAACCAACCTTTATATCCCAACCTGTGTTTCTAGGGAATTTGCATGGCGTGACCCAGAGCTAACTGAGGTGATCCATATGCTGCAGCACCATTTTCCATCGGTGCAGGCCAACGCAGCAGCCTACCTGCAGCACTTGTGCTTTGGCGATAATAGAATCAAGACCGAGGTAGGCATTCATCCGTCAGCATCTTTATTTAACCTCCTGATCACAGTTTGAAACAACTTGCAACATCTGACATTGCAGCCGTGTGTTGCTTGTACCAGTAGAATTTCTGGAATTTCACACAGACATACAAAGAGAAATTTACTTCTCAGTTATGCTACAAGTAAATTATAAGGTCCAAAATCCAGTGAAGTCTTCTATGCATAAAGGTCAGGTTGTGTCTTTTCCTAATGCTCAGTGCATTTTGATGATATATGTTAAGAACATAGAAAACAGCATAAAAATTGTCTTTACCATTGAAAATTCATATTTTCACATTCTGACTCGCAGGATATCAAAAAACTGTTCATGTTGTACAGTGAAAAGCAGTATGCTTATTTTGAGGAAACCATTTTTCCGCTCATTTTTTGCTCCAGATGAAAATGTAAATGAACTCTTTCAAAATATCATCTCCTGCGGTTAAGGCTTTTACCTTGGTCATAGATTAGCATTGCGTTTCCAAATAATTTTTATCTGGTATGAATAAATTTCCTTTGCACAGATTCTCTTGTCACATGAATAAATGTATGATTTTACACTCTGCTCTGCTCTCACTTAAAAAAATGCTGTTTGTGATCAGTTTTTTTCCTCTACCCGATAATGGCATTATCATATCTTTCTTTTAATACTGTCCAAAGGTGTGTCGACTTGGAGGAATTAAACACCTGGTTGATCTACTAGACCACAAAGTCCTTGAGGTCCAGAGGAACTCATGTGGAGCCTTGAGGAACCTAGTTTATGGAAAAACAGTGGATGACAACAAAATTGCTGTGAGGAACGCAGGGGGCATCCCAGCTCTGCTTCGCCTGCTGAGAAAGACTGTTGATGCAGAAATCCGTGAGCTTGTGACAGGTGAGTCTGATTGTGTAAAGATGTGTGACTTTACTAACTTGTTTTAAGAATTCTGTTTATGCGCTCATTTTCAACAACAAGTGCAATACGACACCAATAACATTATATTGTGTTTCCTCAAACAACAAGCTGGGTCTCCAGTAACAGTTGGTGTTGAGGTCAAGGCAAAACAACTAAAAGCCTATTTTCAACTTCCGGGAGGTAGAAGACATTGCATTACAGTTGCATTTATACATCTGGCAGGTGCTTTTTTCCAAAGCGACTTACAAGGGGAGAAGACAACATGGATAAACGTCTGGTAACCTTATGTAATGTGCTACCAGTCAAGTGCAATGTTCACTTCTGCAAGGTTAATTGAATACATTAGATCAGTGGTTGTCAGCCGGCGGGTGGGAGCACAGGACGGGAGGGTAAAAATCACAAAAAGTCATGGACTTACTGGCTATTAGTGGAAAGAAGATGCAGCAGATTCACCCCATGCAGTTGGACTATAATAGCGTTCCTTAACGGTGGGGGCAGTACCCCAACGTAAAGACCTTGTGTACCACCACCACCCCCCACTCCCGGTTGCAAATTTGTTTTCAAGTACGAAATGACCCCAAATATACCCCCACCATGTCTTCCACATACACATATATTGTTCTACTTTTAGAATAATGCACACCCCACCCACCCCCGTCCCACATTTTTTGGGGGATAGGGGGATGACAGGAGGCTCATCATGCTGTTAGTGGGCGTTTGTTCAAAAAAAGTTGACAAACACTGCATTAGACAATATAATGCAGCTATTTTCACTCACTGAAAGTGTTGATGTCCAGTCTTTTAGCCACTGCAGGTGTGTGTGTTTAGTGTAAAATACACAGCACGACAGGAGAAGGGCATTTACATAATAAAAGCTCTGTTGAGCAGTGAATGGCTTCCATCCATTGAAACGCTGGAGGGTTTTCATTTTGTAACGGTTGACCAAGTGTTGCATTTGTAGAAAAGCACATTGCAGCACTTTTAACATTGCAAACATTATATACTAAACAGAGAAAATTTGAACTAAAACCCAGCATTTAATACAAACCTCCTTCTAATAAAGACATGGTACCTTACGCAGCTGAGGTAAAAGCCACTATTTGAGGAAATGCAGTATACATGACATATAACAAATATTTAATGTATGCAGTACTGTGAGTTCAGGTAAGTCTTTCCATATGCTATAATATGGAGCAAAAGGAAAGCAAATGGATTTTTAAGCTGCAAAGATGCCGATGCACAGCACCATCCAGTCCTCCTATTCAAATAAATACGTTATCCACTTTGTCCATCTTGCAATTTATGAATCATTTCTCTGTCTTTGCAGAAAAGTTGGTCTTTTCATCTCCTGAATGTCTTTAATAATTTCAAGCCAATTATCCCCTCTAGGTGGGTCAGCTGAATAATTGCCTTTTTTACTGCTGCAGTAAATATTTTCAAATAGTATCTATCATTTCCTGTTATTTCTTCTGGCCGACCGCCCAAATAAAGGGCTGCATATGTCAGTGAGATCTGCAGCTCCAGAATATTATTATACATAATTTCCCAGAATGTTTTAATTTTTGGACATGACCAAAAAATACGTAAGTGAATCACTCACACTGGCATGTCTTCAGCTTCTCCACCATATATGGCAAGATAATGTTTTATGTGAATTTTGGTCTAATGAAAAAAATGAACAAGTTTTCCAACAAAATTCAATCAGCAGAACATGACATTGTGCTCTGCATTATAATGAAATCTTATTTTTCCATCTGGTATGAAAAAGTAAGATTTTTCTTCAGTTATCTATCATTAGTTTTGAAGATCAGTTTTGCTGTTACTTCTGACACTTTTTTACTTTCAATCACTAAAATATTAGAAGATAATAAAAAATGATCCTATAGTTTGCACTTTTCCAGCCTGCACTAAAAAATGTAAGGATATTTAAATTTAAAATAATACATGTTATAAACCTTAATGCCACCTCATTGAATGTCATTCCACATCTTTCTCCTTCCTTGCTGTTCTGTCTCTTGTCTTTTTTTATTAAATCACATTAAAGAAAAACTGTTTTTTTTTTTTCATCCTGAGGTTAGAACAGGTCGTTACACAGCTTGAGCTGGTGATGAACAAACTTTGAAGTTCCTAAAACTTCTTTTTCCATTGCGTATATCATATCTAAAAGCTGAAGTCAGATTTCTACAGGATTCATATTCTTTTATTACACAGTCGGCAGAGAGATTTAGTTCCTCCTCTGTCTGAAAATGACTTTCCTTTCCTCCTCTCCGCATCGGACTGTGTGCAGATCAGTCGTATTTGTGCGTTGTATGAACACTGCAAACAGGGTATAAATCTACGTTGTTTAGAATCAGGGCGGAGCAGCACAGAAATGAGCAAGCCAAGACATTTGGCTCCCAGGTGGCTGAGTCAGCTGGTTTCTGCCTGGCTTCAGCCCCCCGTCTTACATAGACTCGGGTTACAGCCCAGCGGTCCCTCGAGGAAAACAATGGAGCTGAAGCATGTACACAAAGCCGCGGTGCAACTTTCTGTTTGTAGTGTTTATTGACAGAGCACAGATTATTCTTTGGTGTCTTGTTTCAATTAAGTGTATGTTTGCTATAGCTTAACACTTGCCGAGGAAAAATCATGAGAGGATTTTTTCTTAATTAAAGCGTCTGTTTACTATAGCTTAACACATAAAGTAGATGGTGTGCTTCATTTGTTTTTTCAAAACACAATGCGTTTTCTCTTCACCATGTTTCTAAATAGTACTGTAATACCTTTCCCAGAATTTTGTAATAAAATCTAACAGATTCTAACAGATTTATTTTGAATGAGCTGAAGTTTTATGGCGGTCTGTTTTGTAAGAGCCCGTTTAAAAGACCAATAATAGTCAAACATGCTAGAAATAAAAGCACAAATATGTTTTGCCAGGTCTGCTGTTTGACCGTTTTTATTTTATTAGAAGTTGACGGAGAGTGGATTTTAAAGGCAGATATAAAAATAATGATTTAGAGCAGAAAAACGGACCGATAGCATTCCCACTCCTCACTGAATATGTAATATGCTTGTCTGGGATTATGTTTAGCTCTTTGTTTTTGTTTATTTGATCAGAAACCGGATAACTGTTGAAGCAAGCATCTAAGTCAGAGTAATAAATGCCTAAATAAAGACATTTGAACCAGTGAATAGCAAATTCAAAGCAATTACTCAATATATATGAAAATTTAAATTCAACTAATTCTAAAAAAAAAAAAAATCAAGGTCTGGGGGAATTTTTACCCTGTGAGCTATTACAGTATTTTCTCTCAAAGTCATTATTCTCAGTTTTGAGGCAAGACAGTAGCCATCAGCCATAATTGGTGGCAACGCCTTCCAATACTGACTGTAGACATAAATAAGAAGAATCGTCCGTGATGTCATTGATTTATTGATTCATGAACTGCCAGTGAGTGGAGTTGAAGAAGAGCGAGGAATAAAACCAAACTTATTCAAAACACTGATCACATCAACAAACAGTGTCATGAATGTGACCAAGTGATTTCAGATGCTTAAATATTAACGCATACAGCTGTATTTGGTAGCAGTAATGTTAAACAAATACACAAATGACAGCTACCTGAGCTACAGTGGCAGAGAAAATGATTAGACCACCCTTGTTTTCTTCAATTTCTTGTTCATTTTAATGCCTGGTACAACTAAAGGTACATTTGTT
>JAPTYQ010000015.1:26483566-26508552 GCA_029814465.1 Ostorhinchus cyanosoma | reverse complement strand
AATTTACATAATTGCAACATGATTGACATCTTTTTATATCACTTTTACCTCATTGCATTATTTGAGCCACTTTTTTTTCCATATTATTTTACTTTTTTTTCATGTTTTGTTTTGTCTGATTTTTATCTTTTATAATTCCAGTCTCTGTGTTACATTATTTCACATGGTTACCCTTCATAAACAGTCTTATTCTTATCTGAAGAAGAAAAATACGTTCATACATCATATTATTCTGATCTATTTTGTTCTAGATTCAGTAAAAAAAAACAAAAAACAACTGCATTTGGGAAAGACAGATATTGAACAGCAGATGTTTCTCTCAGTGAATATGCGGTGATTTAAGGCGAATTGCACTTGTAAAAATTACCTGCTGAATAGATGTTTTCCACAGGTGACTTTTCGTCTTGTCGTGGCAGAAAATGTATTCCAAACAGGTGCATCGGCTCTGGGGTCTTCATTTGCACATGCACTCTCAGTTTCTGGGACATGAAAGTTATTAGAAACGCTTGGGGAAAGATCTATCACAGTCTGTTAAAAAGTATTTGTGATGTTGCAGATCCTGGTAGAACTGCAGAGAAGGAACGTGAAGCCAGATTTGGAGCGGAAAAGGCTTCAAAACTACACATAATTACATATTAAACTGTTATTTTGACTGAGTAAAGGATAAATGAACTGGAAGTAAAGTGTACCAAGGGTAAAAGTACTCCATATAAACAATGGCCCCTTCTAGAGTCATAAATTATGGATGTAAAGCAGCATCTTAATATAGTTTCCAGCCCGGGTGGTGCTATATTATTTTATACACCCTTGGATGTTTTATGCATCTTATTTTATGCATGTAATTTTATGACATACTTTGCCTATATGTGTGTATAATCAATGCACAACATGGCAAATAGCTGCACACAAGATTTGCATATTCTACTACCAGTGAGTGAAAGCTACCTACTGTAATCGGTTTCAAGTAAATGATATATGTTTAAGATTTTATGGCCCACAAAAAGAAATACATCAAGGTTTACTGCTGATTGTAGATCAGACTGTATGGAGGCCAGGTTATTAAAAGAAAAAAAAAAAAAGAAGAAGAATTGAATTAACAATTACCTATAAAACACAAAAAAGAAAGAACGTTCAAGTTTCTTTCATAACTTTTCTTTAAAATTCATATTTTAACCTTATTATTTTTGTGTTTTGATGCAATTAAATAAATGTTTATCCATATGATGCTCATTATTCAGCAGAATTATCAGCTTAAATTAATTGGTTGTTTCAAAATTAGACTTTTTTTGGGGGGGGGTGACTAAATGTAAAAAAAAGTTCATGTTTTTTCATTGTTTAAGTTTTTAACATCAGCATTTGAACCTCATTAATAACTAATTGTTGTGTTTCTGTACTGTTTGTAGGATTCTAAAGCTTGAACATGTAATGAGCTGGAAAAATACAGGAATATAAACTTCTTTTCTCTTTTCAGAAGTTTGTACATAGTTATTTTCTTCTCTTTTTTCCGTAACTTTAAGTATAAAGTTCTTTACTGCATCAGAAAACTCACACATCCATGATAATAAACAAAATAACTTTTCTTTGATGGTTCAAGCTTCTCTTATAATGAGAAATTATTATGTATATGGTCCTAACAAGATGTAAGGCTTGTTGTAAAACTCCACACTTTGGTGTTTTGCATATATTCTTTATAATTATTTATTATTCCTGTTTCTACTGAGTGTTACATATAATATTTATTACTTTAATCATTATTATTTTAATATTACAATCCCTTTGCTTCTGACTAATAAAAGATGTTCTTTTCTTTTCTTTTTTCTTTTCTTTTCTTTTCTTTTCTTTTCTTTTCTTTTCTTTTCTTTTCTTTTCTTTTCTTCCAGCAGTTTCCAGAATTGATGTGATTTTCAGTAATAGATTGCCTTAGCTGTATTACATTATGTGTATATATAAAATTCTATATGTCTGAGGTTTGGTGGAGCTTCTATTGCAGGGGTTTAAACTCATGTTAGTTCAGGGGCCACGTACAGCCCAATATGACCTGAAGTGGGCCAGATCATTAAAATTAATAACATGATAATATATGAATAATATCAATTAAAAATGTGTATGTCTAACTTCTATGTTTTAGAGTGAAAAAAGTAAAACTATATTATCAAAATGTTTACATCTACAAATTATCCTTTAAAAAAATGTGAAAAACATGAGCAACCATGAACAAAATGAAATATATTAAGAAAAAAAAGTGCAATTTTAACAATTTATAACATTATTTGACTTCAACTTCTCATTTTCACGTTTTTATTACAACATACAGATCGCAGTGGATCTACAAATACACAAAGCATTTAATAACAGGCAGAATATTAGTACAATTCCACTTAACTCTCTTTAGACATTTCGGGTTGTTTATATTTGTTCAGGTTATTCACATTTTTTTGTAAAAAGCTAATCTGTAAATGTAAAATTTTTTGTGTAATTTTCCTTTTTTTACACTAAAACAATGAGAAAAATTTGTGATTTTCATTATTTATAGTTTATTACATTTGCTAAGGAGGTTATATTTTCATTGGGGTTTGTTTGTCTGTCTGTTAGTAAGATAACTCAAAAAGTTAAGGACGGAATTTGATGACATTTTCAGGAAATGTTGACACTGGCACAAGGAACAAATGAGGGGTGGGGGGGTTGTTAGCAAGATAACTCAAAAAGTTGTGGGCAAATTTTCATGACATTTTGAATTGAATTGGATTGAACTGAATGCCTTTATTATCATTGTATGTATTAATCCAACGAAACTGAGGGTGCAGCTCCAGTGCAACAAAAGGAAATAATAAATACTCTATAAAACCATCATATAAAATCTATGACACTATAATAATAATAACAATAAAAATCAATCAATAGATGAAAAACAATCAGTAGTGCAATAGTGTTTTCAGGAAATGACTGATCTGCTTTGGTGGAGGTCTGCGTTCTCTGAGTGCTTTTCTAGTTATGATAGTATTTTATTGGTCTGACCCACTTTAGATCGAATTTTACCACAAATTATTTTAACATCCTCGATTGTTTTGTTTTTTTCCCCCCTCAATATTTTTTATTGTTTTTCAAAAGAATACAGATGAGAAAAGAAATTCATAGATTAAAAAAAAAACAAAACAAAACATCCTCAATTGTAATTGTAATTTTTTTTGTATTTCACTAATTGGAGCCCTTGTCGGTCCAGTTTTGGGCCCCGGACCACATGTTGGAGCCCCTGGTCTATAGTCTGGTCCAGTTAAAGTAGGACATGTAGTTTACAGTTGTGTTAATCCATGTATTTTGCATCCTGTCATGTCCATGAGGCATGCACAATGAAATGAGGAGGAGGAGGAGGAGGAAGGCGTGTGTGTGTGTGTGTGTGTGTGTGTGTCTGGTCCTGGTAGTCGGCCCTGTGTGTGTGTGTGGATGTGCCTCCTTCACAGATGACCTCATGCGGGCAGGAGGAGGAGCCGCGTCCCGGAGCCTACCTTGGTGTGGTGGATCAAGTGAGGAATGAGTTCGTGTGGAGATAGCTAGAGGACTGAGGGGAAAAAAAAACAACTAACTTTTGGGCTACTTTTATATCCATGACATTTATCAGGTAAGACTTAAATATTCTTCAAAGTGGAGTTTGTGTTTGTTTTGTCCGCACGTCGTCGGTTCTCCAGCTCAGAAAAGTGAAGTTTTAGTGGCATTTTCCTGGAGGAATGTCGGGACATGCCCCTTTAGGCTCCACTGACAGCACCGACTGACTTTAATCCCACTTGAACCACTTCTTTCTACTCACCCTTAGAGTTAGGGGTGTTTTCTGTGTCTTTTTGTGTTTTATTCAAAGTTAACGTTACTTGTATTTCTTCTTGCTAGGTTAGCCTACGTTAACCGCTTAATCAAACTGATTTCCTCCAGGTGACGTGAACGTAACGTAACGTCTGGTTTGTTTGTACGGGTGCTACTAACCTAACAGCTAATACACAAATCCCACACTAAACAAACTAAACACTAGCCAGTGTTAATAGTTTACTCTTGCGTGTTGAGTCATTTTATTAGACTTAGTCCATTAGTATAGAAAAAAAAATAGAAAGTTTAATACGCAAAAATACCAAACTCAACTGCGCGTGCGTTGTACGTTTTTTTTTCTTAAATGAAATAACTGATTTTTTTTTCTATTGCTCTAACTTTTTTTATCTAACCATCTGGTATGTTGAAAGAAAATATCAATTTTGTATTGTAGCTATATTAACTTTTACTATAAAAGTTCATTCTAACCTATAATTATGTTTTCTGCCCATGAACAGCCTGCTATTCCAAAATATGCCAACTTACTTACTATTCATGTCGTATTCCTCCTGAAGACTTTTTCTGAGTTTATTTCTTGGCTTATAAGTGTGTGGTCCTGTTTGATGCGTATGTTAGTCTGTATTTTGTGATTGGATGTGGTGGTTTTGAACCCAGAGCCCAACCCAGATAAAGGAGTATGCTTAAGGCTAAAGGACTGTAATCTAGCTCGCCCACATACAGCAGATTGAGTCATTGAAGTTTGACCATATGACATTTGCTGTTTTCAGCATATTTTCACTTGAGGATTCCCCTTGTAACCCTGCCAGGTGCTTTGATATAATGTTCTTTTGCCTCCTCCTGAAGAATGGTTTATAAATGTCAGGATGCAGCTTTGATCATTTTGAGGAGATGAAGTCATCCATTTAGTGTGCTGAGAAGTGTTGTGTTGAAGTCTGCATAACTTCACAACCTCTGGGCTTTCATGAATGAACCTGCCGCGACAGTTGCCATTTCCTGTGTTGGGTTACTTGGCTCTGTCTAGCTTCAAGGGCATTCTCACAAATATATACAGATTTTACTTTTAAGTCAACAGGTGTAAGAGGATTTTCTGCTCACAGTCATGCTGGATGATATCTCAGAACTAACTTTCCAACTTAATTTTAGTCAATGTCACGCTGATCATGAAACCATTACTGCTGATTTGCATGCTTTTGTTTCAAGGATACAACAACTTCAATTATCTACGGACCGCAGCATTATAAGATATTTGCACTACAGAGCACTCGTCGTATTCGAAGTGTTACAAGAGGCTGCCTCCCAGTGTCCGCAGAGCCTGGTTCCCATGGTCCTCAGCCAGTTGGCCAGTAACAGATGCTGGCATTGGGATCTCATTGTCATGGCCGAGAAGGCAAAGTTATTAGAGCCAGTGACCTGACAGACAGCACATACTGAGTCGTTGTCAATGATGATGATTATGATTTTGTGGTGAAGCATTTACAGAGTTACCATTTTAAAGTTCAGATTTAGACCTCATTCTGTCAGGACAGCTCAAATATTATTTGCGAATCCTGAATCTAAGTTGGTCTAATTCAGGGGTGTTAAACTCATTTTCGTTCAGGGGCCACATACAACCCAATCTGATGTCAAGTGGGCCAGACCAATAAAATGATAACAGTGAAAAAAGTTAAATTACATGATGAAAATGTTTACATCTACAAAGTATTCTTCAAAAAAGTGTGAATAACATGAACAACCACAAACGATCTGAAATTTCTTAACAAAATAAGTGCAATTTTAACAATATTATGCTTCAGCTTATCATTTACATATGCATTACAATGTACACATCGCAGTGAATCTACAAAGACAAAAAATTTTGTAAAAGGCATAATATTGTTAAAATTACACATAATTCTCCTAAGACATTTCATGTTGGTCATATTTAATCAGGTTATTCACATTTGTTTGCAAAGAGATAGTTTGTAAAGGTAAGCATTTTCATGTAATTTTACTTTTTACACTAAAACAAAAAGAAAAAAATTGAAGCTGTCATTATAGTATTTTACTGGTCCAACCTGCTTGAGATTGAACTGGGCTGTATGTGTATGTAAATGATTTTGGCACCCTTGATTGTTAATATCAATGTCATTTTCGCATTGTTCAAAGTCATCCCACAGGCCGGATTTGGCCGTGTGTATGTATGTATGTATGTATGTTAACATCCCTTGTCTTAACACTTCCAAATGAACCCCTAGTATGTAACACTTGCAGGTCAAAAACTCTCATGAGAAACCTGGAGGGCCTCGGCGCACAAATCAATTGCAGTGACAGCAGATGACAGTAGATATGTGGTTTTGGCAAGAATTCAACAGCTTTGGTGATGTGATCTCCCTGCTGATCATGGGAACTCTTAAAGAAACGATTTCCTAAGTGGGTTATATTTAAGCACATACATAATGGGTATTATAAGGATTTTGGGATTAGATTTTATGGACAGGGCAAAATTATTGAGGTGGTTTTGGGGCATGTTGTGAAATAACGTTTTAATAACAGAAGCAGTTCAACTCTCCGGAGCTCTTGGAACACGAATAAAGAGTTTTGTGTTTCATGTTAGCTTAAGGGGACACAATGAAATAAAACGTGGTTATGCTTATTTTCTTTGTTTTCGCACAAAATGAAACTATTCACAGATAAGATATCATACATGAGACTTCAGTTAAACATTACTTGATATTTGTAGGTTAGCTGGGCAATCTGGACAGGAGATCATATGATAAGCTTCTGAGCTAGAATCATAATCCATGATCTGAAACACAATTTTATAATCTGTTATAAAATGTAGGCGAGTTACAACCAAACCATAACTTGTCTTCTAGTTTTCTCCGGTTTCTGGAAGCTTCGGTTGTGTGTGATGGCTTTTTGTTGATATTGGGCTACAAACTGTGTATTTTTGGATCAGTTTGAGTTGACGTTATCGCAGGATTTTGGAAATATTTAGTTAAAGTAAACGAGAATCCACGTTTAATCATTATTATTTTTTTATTAATTACATTAGCATGACCTACTTTTTCCAGCTGGATTTTTGTAATAAATCAAAAACGTGTAATCACACTCACTGTCAGTTGGAGTTCAGAAGGCTCATGCCCAAACCGCAGGTAAAAAAGTTACACAAACTCAGCATGTTAGAGTGGACTAAAACCAAACAGCTTAGCGCCAAAGTATCACTGTAAACAGACTGAAATAAACTCACTAGCCTAGTGACCTTTGATAATGATATTACTGTAACAAATATCATAGCTGGCTGAAGAAGGGAAGATGGAATTATAACTCCAGAGTGTGGATGTTTATGTTCCTTTATATTTGGTCTTGGTTTTATAATTTCTTCATCCTAAATACTCGTGAAGAAAAGCTGTTCCCAGTGTTGGGTCCAAGGATCATACACATTACCTGGTGTGAGTGTGTGGCATTGTGTAATTGCATTAGCTCAAGTTTCTTTAAGGCTCATGCTTGCGTTAGAATTTAATTACCCCATTTCCCTGCAGGTCATCTATTATATGATTACAGAATGACAGCTATGCATTTTGAGTTTCATTTCACTTTCAGTTGAGAGCTTGACCGGTCTCCTATTATGAGACCTTTGTTTTACTTCCTAATTATCAATCTATCAAAGCAAAAAAAAAACTTCTGCTATGGGTTTTGAAACTATGTGTGTTTCCATCATCTGTACACGTGCAGATGTGCGCTCATGCTTGCCTGTGTGTATCTAAAGCACGTGTGTGTTTGGAAGTACCTTGTAACAGCTGTTACTGATTTACATTTTTGTCAAGCGTTTTTAAAAGCCCCAGAGACGGAGACAGAGGCAGAGATGGGGGGAGATGCAGAGGTGAAGAGCGCCTCAACCATAACCCACTGAAATGCAGCACTGGTGGAAAAAATGGGGATAGTTTTAACTCCTTATGTAGTATCTCCTTAGAGGTGACTCATTTTCTAGATACTGGCTCTGTTCATTTAGTAGAATGAGCATTTACTGTCACAGAGTTGTGTTTATTTTAGCAGCTCTCACTGCAAAAGCCACACAAATTACCATTCTGTCACAGCAAATGGAACACAACTAATTTAAAGAGATCTGAAAAGCTGATATACTTGTCACATCATTTTGGTTTCTGTTTCTCTATTGAGCAGCAAGTGGAGAAAGATGAACCTAGTTCTAATGGAGGAGAGTTAAAGAGTGTCAGACAGTGTATGGCTTAGGTATTTCTGAGGGCATTTTAGTGTTAATATGGAGTTCAATTCAGTGGAGGATCTCTCTCTTACCATATAAGAGGTGCTTATGTGTGAGGAATCTTCATTTAAGGACATTCTGGGTTTTCTTCAGTCCACTTCAGATTACTAGAGGCCCATTGCTGTCTTACTGCAGCTTTAATTTAATCACGACTCTGTCATTTGTTGCATGTCATCTATCTCACTTACCCAGGTTTTCTGCTTCTGCATTCTGTCTGTTGAAAGTGAACTTAAATGACAACCAGAGAGACCTCAGACTGGAACCGCTCTTAACCCTTGTAGGCTCATCATTAAGGTACACCAGAGTCCAGGACATTATAACTGGGCCTAAGACTCTTGGATAAATCTTGATTTCTTGGTTTCCTGCCCTGACAATACATAGTAGAAGCTGAAGATTGTTTGTGTAACTAAAGCAACCTAGGAAGAGAAGTTGAAGTTATAACTGCAAAAAAAGATCAAATCATCAATGATTAAATAGTCACCTAGCTTTTTTAAAAACATTTTTTACAGTTTAGGTATGGCTTGTTCCAATGTATGGAGCAGGATTACTCAGTTAACAGGTAACCTGGTGGAGGCTGCATGATGGATCCATTGTCTGGACATGCCCTCAGATCGGCTAGGATGAAAGAACAGGGCTGGTCAAAGAAGGTTCAGTTACAGTAGTAAAGTAAAAAGAAAAGAGGCCCCAACCTGTTTGTTATTTCAGCAGATAACTACACAAAAAAGCGAAGTTGAATGATTTCATTATGTAAATATGAATGTATGATTAATAATATGTAGGTCAGTGTTCTGCCTCACTGTGTAGCTGAGCGTATACTCTAACGTTTTCCAATTCAGGAGTGTAATATCTGCACATGTAAATGGAGAATAGAACTGTTTTTATGGAGTATGTGCTACCTTAGACTAGTTGTGCTTCCATATGTATCTGTAGTTTAGAGATGGGCAGCTTGGTTACAGATGCAGACAGCTTTGTTTCGTAGCTGATCACTTTCTTAATCAACAGTTTAACACTAAAGCTATTTTAATCGTTCACTAAGTGTCGTTAAAGAGAGGCTAAGAATAAAGCTGCCCCCTGACACTGACTGATGGCATTTTATCTACTACTCTGAGCACCAGCTGAATACCAGTGGAAAGCCTTTTTCTCACTCACTAAACTCAGTCCATATACATTGACTTCTTCTCTATCCTGCTACTATCCTTATAAACAGGTTTCCCGCTGAGTCTTAAAAGTCTTGAATTTACAAATTTGCATTTAACACCTTAAACAAAGTCTTAAATTTGATATGGTAGGTCTTAAGTTATGTTGCCATAAACGTGTTCACTATATTGTGTTTAAATGTCTAAGCTGCAAAGAAAGTAACAGTCAACTCAGTTCCACCCGTTCCAATCCGACAAGTTAGACTGAAATTAGGATCCAATTATTGCTAACTTTGCAGCCCCCGGTGAGAAATGACCCAGAATGGCGGAAAACAAGATGTTGGAGTAAATAAATACATTTTCCTAAATTCTAGGGGTTACGAATTTTTGCCAGTATGACCATGAAATAGGCTGTGAAATGGGCATTAAATTCTGTTCTAAGTAGTCTTAAATATGTCTTAAAAAGTCTTAAATTTAGCTTGTAGAAACCTCTAGGAACCCTGTATAAAGTAATGTAACCATCTGACCTACAAATTGAGGATGAGGAGAATCTCTCAAGTGTTTGCAGTAACTTCCTGTAGACTTTAAACACTCCTTGTTAATGTTTTACCCTTAATCAAATACCAGGCGCCCTGGGAGGCAAATGTCGAATCAAGTCTAGGAAACAATGGCCCTGCTTTATTTATTTTTTTACTCCAGCTGTATAGAAATCAGTGACAGAGCAATAAATTGAATCAGCTGCAGTAGCAGTAGTTAATAACTGAAACTCTGATTAAAAAAAAAAAAGATTGTCATTCAGAGATGGTTTTAGAGGACCATTAGTGTTGTGGATGGAAATGTTGAGTTCAAAGTATCCATGAAAAGTGTGGGAGTGAAGAAACTGACTTTGCATTGAGACTCATCATACATGTTAAATCAAACATAAATCCGTTACAAATTGATCCGTCAGAGCAAATTAAAATAAATTATATCTCAATTTACGGCTAACCCAGTTTTGATTTTATATCTCTGTGATCCCGGGTGAAAATTATTTGGCAGTGTCTCATCTAATTCTAATTTTAGCTTCAGGTTTACTCAGTTTGAAGAGCCTGGGGTGTAACTGTAAAGTCAGAATAATGATTACCCTCTAAAACATGCCTTGACATTTCAAGATCAGCTCAACTCAGGTTTCTCATGTTGTCACTGTTGAGGCAGCGTATAGGCTCGAGCCTGACCTGATTCATCTGACTTAATAGAAATGATCAAGGACAAGTGGTTTCAAAGGGAGAGTCAGTCCTTCCTAAATGACAGTGTTTTTCCCATGGCAAGTCTTACGAGTAGATCAGACCTGTTATCCTTTTTAATTTCATGCTGATCCATATGGCTACGTGGATAGTCCCTCTCTATTAAATGAACCAGCCAGGGCCTGAGATGAAGGAGCACAGACCCACAGCTGAGCGAGTATTGTGACATGAGATGTAACTTGGATTTATTTATTTTAAACTCACTGGCATTAAAAAGTGTACTGAATGTGGATGTGCCTGGAAAGTCCATGTACGTCTTTGCCTGTCTGTTGATGACTGTAGTACTACACTGAAAGATTGGAGATCACCTTTACTCTGTCGTTGATCTGTTTTTTTTCCCTCTTTTGCTTCTCGTCTAAACATTGAGGTAGAGAGGCTGTGCAGGAAACACCTGAGTCAAAGCATAAAACATACTTAAAAATGCCTGCACTTTTGTTTCCCTTCCTTTAGTCATGTTAGTGTGAATAACAACCCTTGCTCACAATGGCCAACTTTAAGGATCTACCGTCCTCCACACCTACTCCCTACACTTCCTTCTTTGAGGCCTTGTTAGTTAACTTCCCATTGTTTTGTGGACCACTTGAACTCCAGACTGAGTTTGCTTCCTGCAGTCGGCGAACGAGCCACAGAAGAATGGATAATTATGGAGTTCACAGGAGGATTTTGAAAAAATCGGATCACCACATCGACCTGAAGGTCAGCCCATGGTGAGAATTTGTGTGTTGCCATGACAACAGTGTGGCGAGTAATCAGTCATGTAGAATCAGTTAATGAAAGGTTGTCATGGCTTCTCAACAGAGAAGAGATGAACCGATAGGGTGGGAAATAGTTGTTTACTGGGGAAATGGTGAAGCTGATCTGAGCGCAAGGGTGCACTTTCTATTGTCTGCCACCTATCAGAGGACAAAGCAGGTTGTAACTCACCAGCCGCCAGAGCATCTGAAATGCTTCCCTGCCAGAGGCAATCAGGACAAACAATCCTATTTCCGTTCTATATATAGCTGGCTTCTCCGATTACTGTGGTATAGATGGCCCCATTAACCACATGTCACGTCAGCATTGTTCAGGTGCAGATCTTTTTCCTCCTCACAACATGTGTGTGGACTTGAACTCCATCAGTTGAGCAGTGACCTGGGAAACGTACATGTTGATAACCCCAGGTACCCCTTTACCACCTCAATTTCCACTTCCTCTTTCTGAAAGGATACTGGCATTGCCTCACTTGATGTGTTTCTTTTCGTTTTTTGTAATAAACATCGAAAAACCACCCCCTTTATAAACCATCTGTTACCAAAGATTTCCAGTTTTATGAATGAGAGAATGTAAACAAAGTGACTGCAGGGCGATCGTCCTCTTTCCTGTGGTGAAATGTGGCAAAATTATGTTATAAATTACCAGCTGTAAGCCTAGTTCGTGTAGCAGATGGTAACTGGGGGCTTTTACTTGCTTTTGGGTGGAAGACAAAGGAAATGTGAATATTGAGCATATATTTTGTCTATTTACCCATTGTGTTTCTTTAGTGCCCAGCTAGCTATTTGCTGTGGGACTATAAGGAGCCTTGTACTCAAACAGGATTTTAATGCAGCGGTTTTTGCCTGACCTTGAGGGTTTGAGAAATATTCTTGTACTTGATGCCACGACTTCTGAGGAGAAGCATCCACAAACCACAGTTGTATTTCACCCAACCTCTGGAGCAGGGCTGCACAATATATCATTTCAGCATTGTTATTGCGTTGTTTCATCACAGAATAAGCAATGTCAAGTCAGGCAAGTTAACTTAAACACATCATGCCACAACTTTTTACTACTTAATGCAAATGCAAAATGTGCACATTGCTTGTAGGAGGGTTGGAGAAAAATACTGAAAAGGAAAAAGAAACGCAAGGTCAGTTTAAAGGAATTATTTCGGCGACAGAAAGGAAAAAGTCTTTCAGAAATGCAGCTTTTGGATTCAGTACATTAATAACATAACTTTGATCATCCATGATTGGTGTCATAGTTGGCCAGAGTATGCATGTGTCAATGCAGTGGAAACATCACTGTTCCAGTACGTAGCACTCGTTCCTGTCAGCCCAGAGGAAAAAATGTGGACAAAAATCCCTGCATATACATGTTTTGCCTTGTATGAATCATATACAGTTTATTATCAGTTAAGGCTTATTCTTCCACTTAAGAGGAAAATAGCTCAGGAAGTAAAGCCATGTACTGTAGATGATAACTGAAGAGGTGGTGTGACAGTGGGAACAGACTGACTGTCTGGTGGTTGTGCTGGGGGAGGGGGATGGAAGGAATTTGTCATGTTGGCTTTTGGAGTTGCAAGAGGGCGTTTCTCATTTCCTTTTGGCTTAACCTGGGTGGTGTTTATTGTTACTGTGGAGATGAGCAGCCTGCTCCCACACAGACACGAACAGTTCCACTATGTTCCACTGGTCCCTATCATGTGTTACACAAGACAGGTGCAGTGACAACCCTCAGACCTGTCTCTCACAACATCAGAGCCTGGGACCTACTCTTTTTTTAGTTTTAAGTTTCTGTCATGCACCTATTACAAATCATAGATGTATATTTTGAAGGAGTATTCATGCTTCATCATAACTTGATCTCCTCGTTTATTTGACTGAGACAAGAGGAAACTGGATCAGTCTGAGAAATGTAGTTATTAAGTAAGGGATAGAGGAAAGGGATTTGGTTGGAGCAAACACTTTGAAAAGGATATGTCTGAGCAGCAGGGAAGTGGTGGAGGTAGTAACAGCTGTGATAAAGGTACAATCATGATTCCATGTAGAAGGAACACCTCTTGTTTCGCAACCAAGGGGTGATGTTTTGGTGACGTATTGCATGTGTGACCCCCGTGCTGTTTTTTTTTTTTTTTAAATGAGCCCGGGCCTGTGTGTGTACAGTAAACAAACATATCAACACGACCACAAACATGTCGAAGTGGGGAGAAGTTGAGATTCGCCAACTGTTGACACTTTGGGTGGAGGACTCTATCCATGCTAACATTTGTGGAACAATGAAAGATTCAGGAGAGGTTAGCAACACCGCTACGTTCAGGGTATTTCTGACGCCCAAGTTATACGTCACACTATACGCTGTGCTGTGTCACCGCCCATTTGATTCTGGAGCACAGGTCCGCTGTGTGAAAGTCCAGTCTGTCTTAGCTCTGTTACTCCTTTGGCTTGACTGTGGAAATCGGTCAATGGTGGCAAAAAAAGTGGGATCACCATCTCACCATTGTCCTGGGTTCTCTGTGTAAAAGTAGCTACTGTGGATGCAGCATTCAGGGCAACTGTAGTTACTACCATGACTCCACAGCAACATTAAATTGCTGTAAAGCGCAATGGATGTGAAAATCTTCAAGTGGAACACATCTCAACATAAGCACCCTGCAGATCTGGGACAAATAAAACAGTATGTCGGACAATTTCTTTTGCTAAGTGGTGGTTAAATGCTGTTGCATGTAGGAAGAAACTTGGTAGCAGTTTTTACACTATCCTTCTAATTAAAGGATCTATTGTAGCTGAGGCAGTGAATTAGGCAGCGAGCTGTGCACCCGTGAGTTGGACGGTTAATTTTCGAAAAGCACGCCAAAAATATGGTGTGCGGCTTGCTCAAAGCCATGCTAATTATCTATGTATTGTTCACTTAACTTGTCTTAACTAATTTTGGCTAAGTTCATCTATTTTTTTGCAAAAATGAAGTGAATCATCAATTAAGTTGCGAGCGGCAATTCAACTTCTGTTTCTATCCAGAGTCCAATAACGTGCAACACCATTGTTCTTTCGATACCACGTGTCCAAAAGTAGGTCAAGACAAAGCTGCAAAACTGTTTGGGCATAGACAGACTGAATCAGCTCATCAGGTTGGCATATGGCTGTATCCTTGTGTAGGAATTTCCTTTTGATCAGGGGTCACCAATCCTGGTCCTTGAGGGTGGGTATCCTGCATGTTTTAGATGTTTCCCTCTTCTAACACACCTGATTCAAATGATAAGCCCATCATCAAGCTCTGCAGAAGCCTGATAACGGCCGTCAGGTGGACTGGAAGAGGGAAACGTCTAAAACATGTAGGACACCAGCCCTCGAGGACCAGGATTGGTGACCCCTGCTTTTGAAGATGCAGTGGAGATGTACATGCAGCAGCCATACAGATGGTATTAAACAAACTGAACAACAGACTCTAATAATAATATAGACTAATATAACTCTTATACTTATTCGTCTCCATCTTATGTAAATTTCGACTTAATTTGTAATTCTTGTCACTAGAAAGTCTGAAATATGATAATATTCTATCTTAAATTTATTATAAATATTTTGTCATATAAAGGTAAGTTATATTCAGTGGTTGTCTTTGACTAGATCATTCAAATTTATCCAGTATAAAATCTGAATCTATGGCTAATTGCCCTGTCATATTAAGCTGCTATTATTACTGATTCTTTGAATAGTTTGACCCTTTTTATTTTCATTATTTAACTATTTATTTCTAAACTATTTTTGCAGTTTTGTACAAGGTTGAATAAATGTTCTAAGCCTTTAAAATGTTGTTTGTATTGAAATGAAATTTTATTTTAATTACATATAAGTTTGTCCCCTCACTCCTGTAAGGGTGTAGGACAGTGACACAGACATACTAAGGTCTTGGAACCTAGCTATAATTGGTACATGCAACATTTCTTAAAGAATAAAGATGATATCCATTTGGTGGTTACATGCAGGTGAGAAGATAGTAGAAACTAATGCAGGTGATGGTATAAAGGTAGCAGCAATGTGCCATCTACAGGGGGTTTAGACAAGTAAGTGTAGACATGATTTGAGTGAGGTACGTCAGGCACGTGAAAATAATGTACCTGAAATACTGGAAAATAAAAATGAATTAACATTTACAAAGCAAGAAATGAGGTTAACTCTGATAGAATGAATTAGTAAAAATGACAGAAAAGAAAATATATTGAATCAAATTCTGAACTTATTTTTTGCACATCGAAATATAACATTTAACATACCAAAATGCACTAGAATGCAGTATTTAAGGTCTGTTTATTCAAAATTTTTCCTGGGGGAGCCCCCCACGTTTTGCTTTTACACTCACTGGAATATTACACACCCTGTTTTTTTTTGTGTTTTTTTTTACACACCCTGTTCTTCCATTTCTGCCTAATACAGTGAGCCGAAGTGACATGATTTTAACAATAAATTTATTTCACTCTCATGCATGTTGACTGGGAAAAAGACAACAGTCCAATTAAACGGGATAGTTGAGCTTCGATCATAGCTTAACTAAGGTGTGCATGTGAACGTACTAAATGACAACTGTAGCGTAATCACATTGCCATTGCACAAACTCCTGCCGTTTAATCAGACTAACCAACAATTTTAGTGATTGAATGCCTTACATTCACATTCAACAACCCATGATGCACTCATATGCCATATTCTATAGTAGTACGCTTCCACCTAACTCTGTCACAACTAATAAATGACCCCCCTTTTAAAAACCTTATCTCCAGTATTTATGTTATTTTGCTATTTTTTTTGCATACATTGTACAGCCATGCTGATAGTAGTCATTTGCTTAACATCATCTTTGCCACTTGCAAGCGTTGTTTACTCCTGTTTGTGTTAACATCGTTGCCAGTTGTGCCAGACACACAGTGTCCTGTGGGGGAATACTCTACTCCCTGTGTTAACACTGAGATTTGAGTCATTAAACACTGCGTGCACCTAATACTGCAGTCGTTCTGACCTGTTGGATTTTTGGATAAATGTGTAAGGAGAAAATTAATTGCTTTTGTGGAATATTAGCTGTCATTAGTGTTTATGCAAAGACTTTTATGAGAGCCTTACCTACACACTTCAAGTGTTATTTGCCAAAGAACTTGACCTTTCTGATGACTTTTATTCAGCTTGCCTCCTGCTGCTGCCAAAAGACAATAAAGTTGTAGTTGCATTAAAAAGCACCTGACCTTTCTGACGTAATGATGTTAGTGTTTCCTTGGGGTTTTTTGTTATTTTTTTTCAAACATTTAAAACTAGTCTAAAGTCACAGTGAGCAATATGCTAATACTTGGGGGGTAATCATGTGCTACCTCCATAGATGAAAGTACATTTTTTGAAAGGACAAGGCCAGGCAAGTTAAAATACAGAGGCTCATTAGGGATTTAGCTCTTCCACCTCCGTCTCCTATAAGTGATTCAGTGGATGCTCTGCTTCACAGTGCTTTATCTGACACCATCAAGGATAAAATGTAGAGATCAATAGCCTTTCCCTCAGCCACATGGAGACCTGGATATTTAAAGCTAGCTTCTGAGGTTGAGAGCCCAGTGCAAGGACTGTGTGTTTTGTTTGCGGACAGCATATCCTTATTTGGTTGAAATCATTCTTTTCTTTTCATCAGAAAGATTACTCAGCTGCTATTAATATAGTAGGTTTAACTCAGCAGCCAATATCTTAGAGTTAGAGCAAAACTCCCACACAACAAATAACTATTTTAGCTGGTGCTGTGTTTTGTTAAATATGTTTTTACTCCTGTCCTTGTACTTGTAGCTATAAATAATGCCAAAGCAAACATGCACATCCATGCATACTTAGATTGAGCCTACAGTCCATGTTAAACCATTTAACTGTAAGCATTCAAAAAACACACTAGCATGGGAACATCCATGATAAGCGGTAGCAAACAACCAAGTTCAGCCACATAGCATCAATTACATGTGGAATTCAGGGCATTCAGGTATTTTCCTGCATAACAGGATAGTAGATCTTGTCCTTTTCTGTCTAAATATTACAGCATTCTTTCCATGCATGCCTTCACTGGTGGCCTGTAGGATTGGGAGTACTGTGGGAAAACTCCCAGGCGTGTGCCAGTTAAGCTGGATGTCATGCAGATATGCACTGTTTGATGTGACACAGTTTTTTTAGGACACAGTTTTAGCATTTTCTGATCAAGATGCTTTGGGTGTCTCAGGGAATTTGGCATGAAATAGTAAAAGTGCATTCATAATATCAAAGTTGGGTTTGGAAGATGTGCAAAACTCAACTCAATACGAATTAAAAAATCTGCTCAATAACAAAACTTTTCTCAGGACTGTGTAGACTCACTCTGATGGGTATCTCACTAGTTAT
This sequence comes from Ostorhinchus cyanosoma, assembly GCA_029814465.1. NCBI lineage: Eukaryota > Metazoa > Chordata > Actinopteri > Kurtiformes > Apogonidae > Ostorhinchus > Ostorhinchus cyanosoma. The sequence continues at coordinate 26,490,932 of JAPTYQ010000015.1, read as the reverse complement.
TTTATGGTTAGGTTGTTATGTTAGCTACTTTTCACTGAGGCTAAATGTTAGTACTAATGTTAGAAATCTATTTAATTTTGCCAAATGCCAAAATTACAAAATCTAGGTCATTCCTTTCTTGCTCAACAAAACTTAAAAATGCTGCCTATTTGCTTCTTGTAATGTATTAATTGTTAATGTATTTCACCACTCATATATGGCATTTTGTTTTAGTAAAGGAGATTTTTTGTGTCAAGTTTTTTTCTTCAGCTCATGTTGCTAGAAAACAATCAATTAAAATTCTACATTGTCCATAACATTGAAAAAAAGAATAATCAAGAAGTCATTTTTGCCCGTATCGTCCAGCTTTAGTTGGCACAATCCAGAGAAAGACATATAGACTGTTACAAGCTGTAGTGAGGTTTTTTTATACGGAACAATTAGCATAAAATGTTAGAATGACTGGTTTAATGTTAGTTTGCATGGTCAGTTGTGCTGAGTGCTAATAAATGTAGTCTGATTAAACCTAAGAAGAATATGTTTTTGAGAATACAGCATTCCAAAACATAAGATTGCGATACTCAAGTGCGTAAATGAGCATAAATATCATCAGCAGATAACATTGTGGATTCTTTAGGATTTGGGTTTCAGGTGTATTCGAGTATGTGAATTGTCTTCTGATTAACAAGTCAAGACAGGGAAGATGTATTTGTTTTTAGGTGATTTCTCAAGGTGTTTTCCACATTTTTCACTGAATTTATGGTGTCCTATTATGCTCGGAAGGGACTTGAGATTTATTTTTTTATTTTTATTATTTTTTTTTTAATTTAGGCTTTCTTTTTCCTGCAGGGGCTCTTCGGAGAGGATTTCAGGAATCTTGCCATGTTCAAGGCAGTGCTGAAGAAGAACAGAGATGGAGGAAAGGGAAGTAAGAAGGATTCAGGTAAGTGGAAAGAAACAAATAACCTGAACCCAAATGTCAGGCACATGTCCCCTTTCAGAGGTAGAGGGGAAAACTGTTGTTATATGTTTGGTCATAGATTTCTAGGTCTTCCTGGTGCTGACTTTTCTAAGAAGGGTTTGTTGTGAAATGTGGGTGTTGATAAAACTTGGTGATGGTACATGTTCAGGTAAGTTACACCGAACTCAAGTAAACAGAACTGAAGATGAAAGCGCTAAAGCACTTCTAAATCTTAAATACTTGGAAATATAGTCACCTTATCTATCATTTGCAGCAGTTGCCTTAATATAAATGGCCAGTTATTTAGTTTTACCACTACTATATGTGACATATTTTCTTTGAAGAGCACTCTGTGGGTTTAAATGTTTACCACAGAATTAAATGCTCATGTGTTTGTGCAGGAAAACATGTTTGCACAAAAGAAACAAAGACAAATATTTCTGGTTAATCGTTGTCTGAAAAGCAGTTAAAATGAATAATCTGGCAAACTTTTCATTGAGTCTCCTGCTTAAAAATGCAATCATTTTAATACTGTGTTTTTGTTAGCACAGACACAGTAACTCACACAGAGCTTTTAAGAAAACATTGACTGCAGAGCTGGGAATTTTGTTGAACATGACACTTGGAAGAAGTTGGAGACAAGAACAGACTGAGAATGCAGCAGTGCAAGAAAAAAGCCATTGTTTGAAAAGCACCTGTTCTGTACTTGGTTGGAAACGTGTGGAAAATTACAGCAGTGTGAACGTAAACAGAAAATGTCACTAACCCAGATGTGAGCGAGTCTCTTAAAAGTTGCTTGTCTTAAGACAAGTTTAACAACGTAAACAAATATATATATATTTTTTATTTAATGTGTTATTTTGTGTTGGCTTTGAGATTGAAATGTGGTCTATTGTTAACACAGGCTCAAGACATTTTCACATTTTGTTCTGCATTCCTCTGGTCACTAGTTCACCTCTGTAGTCATATTAGTGTAGAAGTTTGCAAGTTATTTTATTTACTTCCTCAATCGGGTCACACAAAGAGTAGATGTAGGAGATGCAAGAGGATTACATGAAATAAGTTTGATGCTTGGTAGTGATGATGATGATGAAGTCATGTGATCACAGTCCAGTTTGTTCACTTTGTGATCAGATATAAAATCATTTCAGTTGTGAAAATGATCTTGCTGATGAAATGTGTAAGTATGCTCGCTGCACAGTCGATGGAACTGGGGCAATTCTAGCTTCTAGGTTGGCCTAAAAAGATATGCCATCCTTGCAGCACTGTGTACTGTGTGTTTCAGCTGTAATACAGCATCTGTCACCAACCATACTTCATAGAATCATTACATGTGTTAACTGTCAGTAAAGAACAGGTCATCTTCATTATACAGTATTGACTTTGGCAAAAACCTCACCGCGGTGTCATAACAGATGTTTTCTTTTCCTTTTAAAATCTGCTGTATTTTCCAACATGACTAAGCATGAATCACTCTCAGCAAAACATTGTTGACTAGTCTCCTGTTCACACAATGGCCCCCTTCAGTGATGTGTCTTGACATAGAAGATTGACCATTTATGCTTATACTGCACCTTCCAGCCCAGACTTGCTTTACTACCTCAGGACCGGTTTTAGCTTGTAGTCTGCTTTAATCAGACACTATACACTGCAGCCCCATAGATGACATGAGATCTTTTACTCAGCGTTCAATGTTAACATTAATAGATTGCTTTCTTTCCATGTCTTTGTTGCACTGGCAGTAGCAAGTTTAGTAGGTTTTTTTGGCTTTGTTTTTTATGAACTACCTGTCTAGCCTGAATGAATCACTTGGTGATAACCCAGCTTTCCTGTAATCCAGACACACACCTTCACACACAGACAACTCAGGAGGTCCTGGATGTGAGGACTCAGAGCAGCAGAGGTTTTATGGTGGGGTGCAACTCCTTTATCTGGGCTTCACTCCCCCAGTTGGACCCCATCCATCAAGCCCAAGCGGCTCGCTCTCCTTTTCTCATGCTGGGACAATAAAAAGTAGCCACTCCTTTCTGTAGTTTGGGGCTCTTAAGACAGATGAGAGGTCACAGAAGTACAACAGCTAGCGGCGGTCACTTGGCCACACTGATGCTGCATTGTCCACAAATCTGTATAGGTTATTTCCAGGCTTCCTGGTTATTTATAGATAAGATTCCTTCTTTTGTGGGTAATTACCTGTGAAAGAGTGTTATAAGTTAAATGTCACATTTCCTCTGTTCTTCACACAGGTACATGATGGCTTGTCCTTGAGGAAGAGAATTGTTTGGAAATTCAGTTTCTTTTTGAGCAACAGAATGATCTTTGCAACACAGAAGCCCTGATAGGCAAGGCCATTTTAATCAAACGGAATACACTGCTGTGTAGTTAATTCTCTTAGACAAGATAATGCCATATTCCACATAAATAATTTACTACATCCTCTGCATTTCTTGAATAAAGATTCCATTTTGATCCCAAATGGTTTGGGAGAAACGTGTTAAAATTAAGTATCTGGTGCTGTAGTGATTTGTCATCCACGATATTGTGTGCACATATTTTTTCCTGCTCCTATAAGATTGTCATTTTATTAGAGGAGATACTGCATCAATATTATATTAAACTCTCTGGTGGTGATAAGGCATGTCTCCTTATTTATGCCAAACAGTTGGTATTTACCTGTTCCTTTGACAACTCGTTTCTTCCATAACCTTGAGGGATTGTATTCTTTGGGGGTTTTGTAAACACTGAGTGTTCTTGGCAGATCAATGAAAATAGTGTTTATCAGGCAACTGTTTTTTTCACAGTCCTATGTGCTTTCTTATATGCCAGACTGTGCAGACTGTACTGGACAAAGGTCCTATGAGCACCCCTCAGTGAAATATAATGGAAATCAGTGGGAGGAAAGACCTTGATAATGGTGTAATTGCAAGATTGCTTCGCATATGTTGCTCATGACATGGTGGCTATGGACTGAACGCAACTTTAAAGCAGTCTAGGAAACTTGGCCCCCATGCCAGATACCACTACAGTCATTAGCTCTCCTTTGGGATTTCCACATTGCCAAGACCACAAAAACACACAGTTTGCTAATTTAGTCTCTCCATCTTGTGCTCCTCCTAGATTCCTCCTCCTCTACCTCCTCTTCTAGACTCAATCTGTAAGGAATCTGTTCAGAATTGGCCATTTTAATCCTTTTAAGTCCTCTTTTTTTATGGTCTGCTGTGCTGGAAGTGGGATGCTAGTTTGCCGTGGCCTGTTACCTTTGATGTGAACATTTTCTGAGAAAGGTTACATTGCAAATAGGCCTCAGTGAAGTTAATAGATGTGGGACCCTAAGGCACTAGAAGATGATTATAGAAGATGATTGTTAAAAACCTAAGTGTGTTTCAGTTGGTCTTCACTTTGTGGGGTAGACTCTTTTAACATTTATAGACAGCTTCACCTGTTACACCTTTATTTTTTATTTTTTTGTCGTCTGCGTAATGTTTTGTCATAAAGCCTGTGTGATTCTACTGCTTCCTGCATCACTTTTTGTACAGACATAATTCAACAATGCATTCTGAGTTAACAACCATTGATCTTACTCAGGTAACATGTACTTGCACGTTCCTGCCTGTGCACATTGAGTAATTTGGGACTCTTTTGTTTGCTGTAACTCCATGCAAACTGAAAGACATGTTTTCTCCCTCAGTAGGCCCAAGCCACTTCTCATTGTGTGTGAAGTTGCTTACCATCATTACTGTACCTAGAGAGTGAGCAGCTCTGCCCTCAGTATCTGTTCATGAGTGATGTGAGAGACAGAGCTGTTGACTCCGCTTTAATTGCTGACTGCGACTGTGTTCTGACTAATGCCTCTGAAGGGCCTCCAACTTCCAAGCTTCCCACTCAAGGAGCTCTGCTGCTCGAGGCAGCTGCCAGACAGTTGTCTGTGTTGTGGGTGACACAGTGTTAATCACACTAGCAAGTATTGCTGTATACTCTTTGAGGCTCATAACAGTTTCAGCTGTTTATTCCACCCACCCCCAACACACACACAAACCATGTACAAACCAAGAGATATGCAGCCACCACCAGTTGCTGCAGCTTTTCTCAATTTGTTTGGCATCATGGAGAGAGAAGCCAGGCATGCACCTGGTTGGACAAGAGACAGCAGCTCTGTTGTTGACCTGTAAACGCAGAGCAGGGGGTCCATCTATATTGCAGCTATAGTTAAAATTCCTAGCAAGACAGTAAGTGTCTTGTATGGCCTGTTGAGAACAGTGACATAAAATCAATGTTTCTCATTATTCCAAAGTCAGAGAGTACAACTCTATAAACAGAGTTGGAGAGATAGATAGAAGCAAACTTTTTAGTGGCATTTTTATTGACTTGGGTCCCTAATATCTTTATTGATGACATTGTTGTATCTGTACTTAAACTTAAAAATCTGTTTTTCTTTAAATGTTATCATGGATTGACTCAATATTTAGTTATGTTTCTATAATGAGAAACAAAAATGTGACATGTAATTTGCTTCTTGTCCAGTAGATCTGTTAAAGTGGCAATGGCAGATGACAATAAACCTCCTGTAGATTTGAGGAGCCTACAGTGAACAATGAATGTTAATGATGTGCACGACCTGTGCATAAACTAATGGTGTGTGAGAAAGCAAGAGAGACCATTAAGTCCTGCACTCTGTTTCCTCAGCTGTGGTGGTGGTGACTGGTACACGCTGCCTCGGCAGTTTCCTGGATGTTTTGACATGAACCAGTGATTTGTTGCAGAGGGTCAAACAACACTAAATTGGTTACAAAGCAGGATTCTGTTGTGTTGAAAACTGTTTAAATGTTTGTGTAAATGGAAAACATCTTTTTAACAGCACTAATTACATCTCAGATCTAGTAGATGTAGACCTGCATTAAATACCACTAGTAAAAGGGTCCTATATTAACTTTTTAAAGCCTGTCAGTGAAGATTTGATGAAATGAATTGTCTTGTCCAGTTTTGATTTTATATATTCTCTAAGTTTGGTGACACGATTAAGTATCTAGTTGCTAACATTGCACAGATTCCTTTCTTGTAGTATGGCCTTTCTCTGTTAGCTGCCCTCAGGGGTTTAACATCAGGAATTTTTACTGTTGTGGGAACACTTTCCCCAATAAACAATACCCACAGGTGGTTGAAGCAGTTATTTGTCCAAACAAAAAAAGAGAAGAGCGTTTGTTTCTACTGTGAATATGCTTAAAAACTTCTGCACTGAGTAAGATGATATTCAGCTGCCTGACTGACATACCAACGCTCTTCTCAGACATTAACAAATAAGCTCAGAACAGAGTGTGCCCACACGTTCCACTGTAAAGCTGCCAGCGTAGCCTGGTCCTGCTTTGAGAACAGCTGGGTGGCAGCTTCCTCTCTACCCATATCTGCCGCAGCCATTTTGAGCCACGCTCCCTCCTTGTCCTGTGGCTTGTAAGTGATCCTTAAGAAAACTCCCTCATAGTGTTGTTCTGCTGTGGCAAGATGAAGATTTAACAGATCTTTTAAACTCTGTACCATGAAGGAACTCTGTGAGTTCTGGATGAACATCAAATGCCTTTTCATCACCCCTGTTAAAATGTGAACTCTAAAATAAACACTTCACTAATTGGCAACATTCATGAAATGTGATATACTCGATGCTTAAATGATAAATTGTTTTAATAAATAAGTACATTTTCTGTGTGGCACCAGAATGCATGCAGACAACCACAGGCTGTCTAGACCATGATGACAGAACACATGCATATGTGACCTGTACAGGACAGAGACACACACTCCATGTTTACCACACACACTGAGCAGCAGAGATGGAGAAATGCACACGACCTCAAAATACATTATTAACATCCTTTGAATAACCATAATAACTGGTGCTCAGACCAGAACTACTGGCTCCCTTATCATCAACTCATGGTTTTCCTCTCGGAAGAAAAGCCATGCAGCTATGAATCTCAGATTAGCCCTTAGTTTACCACTTGAGCTTTTAAATAATGATTAGATCTTGAGATCACTTTCACTTAGAAATGCCTTTCTGTAGGGTTATGGGTTACCATCCAATTCACTTCTTTTATCTTAATTAAAAGAAAACTCTCCTCACAATTGGGGAGAAAAGCTTTTTGCCCAATGTTTGCTGTTTTTTCTTCCAGTCATGTTTGTATGAATTTTCATGTCCAGACAGTTTTGGTGGGATTTAAAACATTGGAGAAAAGAATGCACCTGATGCATAAAGGAGACCATTGAGCTCGGAGATCTTCGCAGCTATCAAAGCACCGTGCAGCCAGCAGGCAGCGATTAGCAGGGCGTAGCTCAAACCACATCTTTGACTTACACACATATCAGTGCACAAACACACACACACACACACACACACACACACACACACACACACACACACACACACACACACACACACAC
>JAPTYQ010000015.1:26465738-26483466 GCA_029814465.1 Ostorhinchus cyanosoma | reverse complement strand
ACACACACACACACACACACACACACACACACACACACACACACACACACACACACACACACACACTTACACACACAAAAACCCCAGGTGTATCCACATTAGACACTCCCAGTCTCGCCTTCTGAAAAGCAAAATAAGGGCTCTTGAGGGAAAGCAGTAGACCTGGTCAGCCAGTTTCACATTTTTCAAATACTCGGCACTTGCCGGTTTCACAACTGACTGTAAATATCTATGAGCTGAAGTCATATTTTTGTTGGTGGATTTAAGCCAACAAGTCGTCACATGAGCAGAAAATCTATATCCCGTGTTTTTATTTAATTTATTTATTTTTTGTCACTGGTGCAGAGTTTGATCTGTACATCCAAAGAGAAGAACAACTGGTTTTTATGTCTGAAAATAGTCTTTGCCTGATATGAACTGTTCAGTGTATTTATATAAACTGCATTCAGTTATGGAGGAGATGTGAATTTATAGAGGGTGAAGTATGGAATGCAGAGGCTGTGGTAGTAGTTTAAAGTCGATTGAAGAAGCCTGTACAGGTGCTTCAGTGACATCCATGGCTGCAGCAATTTGTCTGAAAAACTTTTCTGTCACTGTGTTTTTGGTTATGGCACAGAAAGATGATTCATTGGTTCATGTGTTTCTTAACTGTGGAAACAGCCATTAATCAGAATGACACTGATTGTACTAGTTAAATGTATAATGCAAATACAGTAACGCATATTTAAATATTATTCTACAGCACATTTATGTTTTCACTGTTCTGTTTATTCTCCTCTTTAGATGGAGGTGCCCCCCCTCAGGAAGGTAATTAATTAGACCCATATGACCACTTCCTTGACAGTCTTGGCTCTAATACAGGATACATTCAGTGTTTCTCACGGCCTTGGATATGGCAACACACTAGAGGTAGCAGCCGGTGACGTCATATCCACACAAGCCCTCGTCCGCCTCACCGTCCTCCACGAAATCACACCCCGTCACCCATCCACGAGCAAATGGATTCTTTTGGTTCTTCAAAGAGACGGAAAAGGAGTTTATCATTGAACATGCCAGGGTGTTTTTGGATGGTCTTTGAAGGGGTGATAGAGGCTGTCATGGCTGGAGAAGTCAGCAGGCTGCAGACTTTTCTAATTACAGCGTGACCTGCCTGGACAGACACATTCCTTCTGTCTGCTTTTTCTGTTTTTAGATTTCATACCTTCTAAATCTTTTGTCTGTGATGCGATTGGGGAAAAGCTACACTTTCACCCATAGAATGAACAGCAAAAAGCACTGGTTGTTCACTGTCTAACTTCACTTTTTTAGTTAACTTTGATATCTATTCCCCCCACCCCAAAACATTGAGGTTTGTTTCCCTTTGTGTTCTCACTATCCTTGCTTCCACAGTGTCTGACTTTAGAAAACTCTTTGTGGCTGTCTGTGGAGATCTTGTTCAGTTCTGGGCTTGGGGACCCTTTCCTTCCCGATCCTACTTTGCTCCATGTGGTTCTGTTCTGCATTTCTGAACACAGAGACACTTCTTTTTTGTTATTGTGCCTGCAGATGAATGTCTTCCATCCTGAGCTGAGGAGAGTTTGAGACAGGCTGAACTAATGACCTTGGTTCCTTTGTGCTGAGCCTCAAAAGAACAGGGGCGAGTGCTTTTTTGTAAAGAGCAGCAATTTGTGTGGAGTGTTCCCTCTTCATATTTACATCTTTTTCATTTTAAAGGTAGCATTTCGAGATCATTCTTTATTTTTAAAAGCCTCTATTGTTGATGTTCACTAATGGTTAACAAAAGAGGAGGTTTTGGCCCCATAGAAATTCAGGTGTATTATATAGGAGTTTTGTAAGAGAGCTGTTAGACATGAGGGGAAGTGATTTAGATTTCTTACTTAACTTGAAAGTAAAAATGAATCCACATGTTACTCCTGTGCTAATATTTAAAAGACAAGTTCCTATCAATTGGTTAAGTGGAGCAAATGAGGTGAATTTGATTTATGCTCACAAGGTTTCCCCATTTACATGGATGTTCAAAGATGGCACTAAGCTATACAATTTCCCTGGCTCGTGTTTACTTATGGGATTAGGATCTTTGGGCTGATTGGATGGACAGCCTTTGTGCTATATCCTCGTCCATTTAATGTTACTGAACAGGCTGTTGTCCAGGGGTCGGTTGTGTTCTCATGACCTCACCTGGCCCCAGAAGAAGCTCTGCCTAATGATCTGTGCTAATAGCAATCCAGATCTGTTGTTGGAACAGATCACCATGACAACCTAGGGCTCCAGGGCACAATATGCTGGTGCACAGACATAAAATTCAATCTGTCTTTAAGCTGTTAAAACCATTTTTGAGCAGAGGGCTGTGAAAGTTAGGATGAGTCTCCAAGGTTGACGGTAAAATCAGTTAATCAAACGAATCTTGCTTACCTCCCAACGGGCTCCTACACCTCATCTGAATTGTGAGCCATCTTCAGCGGGTACCCTCAGATCGACTTTAGCACTGTTTCAGTGATTGATCATAGTATGGACTAGTGTGCTCTGTCATCCATCATTCATCTGTCCTCTGCTTAGACTGTACCAGCTGTCTCTACGCTAGAAGAGGACATTCATCAAGGTTTTCCCTAGGTTTTCAGAGGGTTTAGGTGATGTCTAGGTTTTAACATTTTCCCTAAGTCTATGAAAGACTAGGGAGAGGGTATATGTATGTATTTTGCATCGTTTGGGACCACTATTTTGAACATTTCTGTGTACAAAGTTTGGAAAAGCTAAAGCAAATTAAGATAAACAAGAAAGCTTTGAAAACCACCAAAAAAGTCCACTTTGGAACAGCTGCAACCAGTAGATCTATGCAAAGTCACTTTACATTTCCCATCAACGCAGCTGGCCAAAATGGTTTGCATGCTGTGTCTAACTAAGCCTGGTAATGTTGTGATTAACCTTATGTAATGGCAGTGAAAAACATGTCATGGTTTAAGAGAGATCAAGACATGGTTATTCTTGGTTTTTCCTTTATCCATTAAGGGAAAACGGTTAATAAAAAAGCTCAACCCATTACACGCAGTACTATTTTATAAAACTCTTGGCAGACACTACTGCTTTAGTCCAAGGGTGTTAAAAGCAGAGACAAAAGCTGACTCCATTTGACCACTGAAGGGCTGTAATTATGATTACCTTTACTGGATGAGAAAGGATTGCAGCCCAGGGGGGCCTTTTTCATTTTATTACATGAATGAACAGTGTGCCCCACTTGCACAGGCTCTGATGTTGAAGAGGCCTGCAGAGGCATTCACTTGAGGATCTCTCACATAATACTGCTAACATAGATATCGATAAATCTCTCACAGTGTCAATGGTGGACCTGCCACTAATTTATGCCACAACTTTGACAGAGCACTTGTGACATTTTATCATGGCAACAGGCTTGTTTTCTACCGACGGTCAGATATTGTACTGTCTTTTGTCTCTTGTCTCAACATTATATATCAATCTTCTTTGCTGCATTTTTTTGGTTTGTTTTATTTTGAGAAAATGTAAGCAGCAGCAGCCTTGGTCGAGACTGATTCATGGCGTGAACACACACAGATTGTACCTTTTTATTAGTCTCTGTATTGCTTCCTCGTCAGGATTTCTGAAATCAAACACAGTAAAGGATCTGCCCGGCTCTGATCTGTTTCCCATATCCACTTACACTGGCGATCTATAAAGAGGAATGGGAAACGTCTCGGTCCCTGCCCAGTGCTACCCTCCTCCTCGTCCTCTCCTTCTTCTCCCCAAGATACACATACCCCTCCCTGTCAGTCTGTTCTCCCCCTGGGGCCAGTGGGGAAGGCATTCCAGAGCTCAGGCCACTGCAGAGTGTGCATCAGAGGGAAAGGCAGAGACAGAAACAGTCCAAAACATTCAGCAGTCTTCCTTTTGCCTACAGCGTTCGACTTCACATAAAGCAGCTAATTCATTCCCATTACCAAGTGCATATGAATTTCAGTTGAGTTGTTTCTTTCCTCAGGGACCACCAACATTGATGAGTAATCCTTTCAAATCTGTACCAGAATCTCTGTGGACGGGTAGTTAATGGAATTTGACTGTTGATGGACAATAATTAAGGAAACACACGGGCAGTTGCTTCATATACCACACTTGTAATAAACAGGAGTGAACAGAATATGACACAACCCGACAAAGGAAAAAAAAAACACCACATTGATTGCATTTTAATCCCCACATACTTCATTCTTCACCAGATACCAAATCCAAAACACTCATAAATCTCATTGTTTTACAAGTGAAATTAAATGTATGATATATGCGTTGCAAAAGAGCGAGCACACTCCGTTTGCGTTATTACAAACTTACATCAGTCTGTCCTCTAAAGTCATTTATCAGGCTTCCTCATACAGTATTTTGACTGTTTCCATGGTGACCGCGGACTAAGTAAAGTGGTCTGAAATTAGAGTGCCCTCATGAGAAAAACACTGGTGCTTAGCTTCACTCAAATTAGTAAGTTCAGTATTTGATTATAAAGTGAAGTTTGAACCAGGCACATTTGCAACTTATTAACATATTTAATCTCATTTATCCTTCATCATGACAGACGACTTTTATTGAAGACCCTCCCCCACTCGGTGTTTCTGGTTGTCTGGTTCTCTCTCCTCTCTGTGGGTCGCTGTGTGTTCACCATGACAGCTTTTGTGAGTCTGTCACCCTGGTCTCGGAAGTACACAGGGAATCCACATTGGCACTCAGTCTAGCGGGAGAATTCCCCCTTTGGTGGATTGTCCTATGGTCATCGTGCTTTGTGTGTGGACTGAAAGAATCTGCATTAATTATAGCCAGTCTTTACTTTCTCTGTGGCCCATAAAATTAACTAGTGAGAAGCTAATGGAGTATTTTTGTGTGTCAACAGTATATAAGATATTCATGTTGTTCAAATTAACACAAGATGTTGATTTCAATGTTTACCAATTTAACCGACTTCTTTTTTTTGATGAAATTATTGTGATACAAGTAGCAGAAAGAACAAAAGGGGATGTTAGTCTTTAGTATTACAGTTACCCACTCTCTACAACATAAATTGCTGCATTGTTAATGTATTTGTTTTCTTTTACAGTAGATGTTTCTTGCATTCATCAGAACAATCGAATACTACCGAGCAGCAGTGCAAATTTGATAACTGGGTTTCAGAGATGCAGAAATAATTGTCCAATATAAATCTGCAGTCTCTGTCTTGCTGGTTAGGATTTTATTTCCCTTTGAGCCTGTTTAAGAAGTGAAATGACAGTGTTGAAAATCTAGGAGACATAAAGACGGGATATTGGTTGGAACATGCATTTAAGATTGACTCACATTGATCTGCGCAAATAATTGATTTGCACTTAAATGTTTATTTTTCTAAATCAATGTCTTGAAATAATATTGAACGGTTTTATGGGTTGGGCATGTTCTCGTGGGCTCTGGACCTTCACTTTGATGAGGAGGAAAGAGCATGCAAGGGACTGTAATCATTTTTACATCATTTTGGGGCAGCACTGTATAATTAGAAAGGGTTGATTTCCTTGACCACAGCAGGGGCTGAAATTGCAGGCCTTGCCCCAGCCAGGATTTAGGAAAGAAACTGAAATAGCACTGGCAAGTTTTTGTCCTTGTGTCCCTCTGTGTTATATAGTATTGGTCAGATGGCAGCGCAGTCACCATGACACACTGCAGCCGATTCACCAGCACTTGGACGACCAGCTTTTATGTGGCGCCTCTTGTTTTCAGAACCAACTACCGAAATTACAACTTTGTCATAATCTCTTTAGCATGCTGTATGGCTGAAACCTGTACAAACCGCGGCCTGCTGTGACTGCAGCAAGTGAACCACTAGTAGTTTTATAGCAACAGCAACCAGGACAGCAGATATAGGCTTTAGACAAACACTGCCAGTTTTTTTTAGGTTTAAGGAAAGGATATAAATTAGTGTTTGCCCTTCTTAGGTGTAGCTGTACTAAACCCACGCTGTTCATTCATAATATTTGTTACCTGATATAGTTGTGATTATGGCTGAAATAGTTGGGAAAACATAAATGATTACCAAGTGAAAGTTGAGGCTTCAGTTCAGTTTAATATCTTTGGTCCATGATCTGTTAATCCATAGTTGAAAGAAATATTATAGATAATGTTAGCCTGCAGAGCTAGAATGCTAACAGTTGGTAATACTGCCACCATATCCTGTATCGGCTATTGTGGTTATAGTTGGATAGTAGTGACAAAGTGGTTCATATTTAAACTCTTAAATATCAAGCATGTTATAGAATTTTGCTGTGGCTGCAATAAATCTAGAGTAATTCATGAAGTCCAACACTAGAACTGTAAACTAAGTTTGGGAGGGGCAAAAATTTACAAACTGCTAAGCCAAACACTGGACCCTCAGTTGAAATAAGAATTCCCGAGCCTATGAATTAGTGTTTAGCAACTCTGGTCCAATATGAAGCCTCCTTGACTCCTCAATCCTTTCATAATGATAAATGTCATTTCAGGTGGTTTGCACAAACCAGTTTAAACAAAAACATTGGACAAAACCAGCACAAATAGAAACTGATGAGATAATTGATAAAATTTTGCTGTAAACCTTTTGCACTAGCAGACAGTCCAGACTGTTGGTACTGACAGAGGTCCCAGGCCACATTTTTCCTCCAACTACTGGGCAGGTTGAATCTGGGTAAATTAGTCCAACAAATCTTAAATTCTGCAGTTCCCAATACTTACCTTACTCTACCCTACTCCACTCCACTCTACCCTATCCTACCTATTCTCATTTCTACCCCAAGACAGAGGGACACATGAACACACTCTGAATATAGATGTACCAGATCCCCCTCTATTGAATGGCAGGCTGTGACCTTAGGCTGAGTGACTTTTGAGTCTTTCACATGTTTTTCCATGTCTGAAGGCATTCAAAGGTGTCACTGCAACCTTTAGGGTTTCCTGCGTCTGGCATTCTTCTTTGTTTAGGAGCTCTTTAAAACACAAGACAGCTCTGTGTCCCCCATGGTGAGGCGGAGGCATGGGGAAAATGGGTCTCTGTTTCTGATTAGACCAGCAGCCCAACAACACTCATTTCCCCGAGGAGAGAACCAGGATGCTAATAGTAGCTTGTAGTAAAGTCTGCAGTGATTCCTGCAAACCTCTGGCTGCAGACAGGCGTCTTGCTAATCTGCTGAAGTCCTCCCCAACAGCACAGATCTGAACGCAGAACTGAAGTTAATTGTCATTGCTGTGGTTCACCACATCTGCAGTTATGATTTAGCTGGGTCTACTGACGTATGATCTGTGTTATTAGTTAGGTATTACATGTTATCTTGAGGTTGATAATTCATACATTTTAATTTGTGGCCTTGATGAGTGGGCAACTTTGATGCCACAGAGTAGATTACTTTGTTTTTAGCTGACTCCATAACTAGGAAGGTCCTTCCATGCAAGATTGGTTCCCAGTGAAGTAGAACCACTTTTTCCATGTAGGGCTTTTATTCCACCAAGCAAACTAGTAGGCAGGTAAAGTCATTTTTAAGTCTTGACCCAAGACATCTGTGAAGACTGTGGGGAACCATTTCTGTTGGAACCATCATGTCAAGTGAGAGGTGTGCAGAGAATATATAGTACTAGATGTCAGTTTGACATCAATGAGTGTGAAATATATCTGCAGAAGCAGAAATTGGAGTATGAATGTCACTTAAAGAGAAATCTGTAGTTTTGTGGACTGCATTGTAGAACCGACTGCAACTGCCTGAACAGGTTTATTATGTCTTGAATTGTCACTGTAACCCTCTGAGATTACAGTAGAGTTACAGTCTGCAGGTTTGATATGGGACACAATAACATTCATATAGAGTGCAGACAGCAGGAATTGGTGATATCTGGTGCTTTCTTAGTGTTTCCTAAGATATCTTTGAGATTAACCACCAAGGTGTAAGGCTGCTGTTTGGAGTTTTGGCAGTTCATTTTTTAGCCAAAGAGTTTGTTAAAACAGGTTTTTGTTGTTAAGTTGCAAAAATACTTAGATATCTTGTGTATTCTGCTGTTGTTTAATGAATGACTTGTTATCTTAACTCAGCGGTCAATGACACACTTTATTTACTCCACTAACTGAATGTCCTTCTCATGTGTCTCAATGCCATGAGAAATGCTCACTAGCCCATGACCCTGGGTTTAAATACATATTATGTATCCCTGTTGTTTTTTGATCTGATGTGAGTTTTTTTCCTGCAACTTTCCCACCTCTGCTGGTTATCTTTGTGTGGTGACTGCCAACATAAGAAAAACGTACTCTGATGTTTTTTTCTTTTTTCTAGTATTTGTAGTTGATTTATTTCTAAAAAAAAAAAAAAGACTCAAATTGGTAGATGCAGCCTGGTTTTAAAACTATGATTGATGTTGAATAGGACTACAATTTATGTGTAGCACTAGCATCATAATTTGGCTTGCTTCCTGTGTTTACCTTTACCTTGCCAGTAGATTACCTCCTGTACCGATTTTTCATCAAACTTTGAGGAAGGGTAGTGCATGTGCTGAGGACAAATAAATTCGATTTTGGAACTGATTCCTAAATCAGTATTGCAATTTCGTTGTTTTAACACAGGGACTGCTCTATTCTAAAATCTTACAGTTGTCCCGCTGTATAAGCTGATTTGATTACTAGCCTGTGGCTTGTGTTTGTATGTTGCATAACAATATAAAAGAGTAAAAGCTTTCAAAGTGTATGGATTTAGTCATTTGTTTATGAAATCTCCACAAACTAATTGGATTGTGCTCATAGTTCAGTGAGCAAAGTTCAACCAGTGTATATGGTATAATCCATATTTTTTCTTTTTTTTTCCCTATACATTTCACCTGTTTATGATTTTCAACTGTAATGTATGGAGTAAATTTAGTAATTCTCACCACCAGCTGTGATCTTACCGGTTGCTGTGTTTTCCTCTGCAGGTGATGGTCACAGTCACAGTGCCCAAAGAAAATGCTCACCTGAGGGAAACCTGCAGTCTCATGGACCCGGCGGCGGTCACATCAATGTACCAGAGGATATTTTTAGGCTAAGCCTTGCCAAGGGGGGATCCATGTCTCTCCCATCCTCACCTCTCTTGCCAAGACAGTCCTACATGATGCCTTTACGCCCCAGCAAAAGATCACCAGGTACTGTTAAATATACATTTGATATCCACTTCATATTGTCCTTCTGTATCCTCCTTCACACTATATCCACAAATCTGGGTTCAAAATCTCAGCACGTATTCTATGAACTCATGCTGCGTACACAGAATTGTTTTCATCACTTCATCCCTACAACTGCTGTGTGTTTACATTTTACTCTCTCGTAATGGGTGTGTGTTTACACTGCATCTAATTGTCAGTCCTCCCCGGCTCCTTCTATCCATCATGTAGAGGACATAGTTGTCAGCAGCTGTGGGGTACTTCAAAGCGGGGGATGTAGCTGAACTTGTTTCATCCTGAGTCATTGTATGCCAGAGACTTGGCAGAGTGGGGAGAAATCCTTTAAGTGGCCAGTGTGGCCCCACTCGCATGTGGCACTCATCTGTGGATAACTAGTCTTTGTTTAGAGAGTAACAGCTTTGATCTGTTTGGTGTAAAGGTGAGCTGATAGAAGGCAGAGCATAGGTTCATCTGGATGCCATCTTGTTTAAATTATACAACATTTACATTTAGTTTGTCCAACTTACAATTTGAGAT
The DNA here is from genome assembly GCA_029814465.1 of Ostorhinchus cyanosoma. Taxonomy (NCBI): domain Eukaryota; kingdom Metazoa; phylum Chordata; class Actinopteri; order Kurtiformes; family Apogonidae; genus Ostorhinchus; species Ostorhinchus cyanosoma. The sequence goes on along the minus strand of JAPTYQ010000015.1, from coordinate 26,473,761 downwards.
GTGGGTGTAAGTTGTGCTATTAAGTTATGTTGCTGCAATGTATTTCAGTCTGCATTTTACAGGCTAATTCAACTTAATTTAGAAATTTGCCTCTATTTCTCTTTTAAATCTGGATTACCATGTGGTGTTCAGACTATTCAACATTAAATACTGGGCTTGCAGAAATGTGGTGCATTATATTATGCAAATGTTGACTATAAATCTCAAACACAGTTTCAAAAATGCTTACTCCTTGGACAATATTCAGTGATGACTAGAGTCAATAGCCCTGATGTGGTGATGACAGGTATATATACTATATATTCCCATTTTCTCAACAGCCACTCAGGATTAACTATATCTGCTCATATTTATAAAGTGATGCAATGGCTTTTTTACACCTTGAGTGGTGATGAAATGTACATTTACAGCCATAAATGGGGGGCAGGGAGAGAGATGGAACTGAATAGACAAGGTTGGATTTGTGAAGGTGAAAGGGGCCCTGGGGACAAAGGAAGGGGAACACTCATTAAAGGCATATTCCCACTTGCAGTGCTCTGGGGCATGGAAAAAGGGAAGAAATGGACTGACAAGATAGGATGTTAACATAGGACATCTATGGAAGTAGTGTTGGGGGAGGGTTTGGAGGCTCTACTCTGCAGCCCTCACAGGTAACTGTGAAATCCCGCAGGGGGAGAGTTCACACCTCAGGTTAATAAACATACACTGAACGAAAGGTCTTAGCTCTGCAATGAAAACAGCTAGGGTCACATTGCTGCTTTTTCTCATCCTCACTCATACTGAGCTCTAGAGGCGACATGGTGTCAAACTCAATTTAAGACTCATCTCTGTTGAAGTGTTCATATTGTGGATACATCTCCTGACAGAAAAAAGGATACAAATGAGATAACCCTGCAAATTATTAAGATTAAATATACGTTAGATGCAAAAATGTCTTATCTTCTGGCAGTTCTTAGTATTATTTCAACAGAGCCATTAGGTGAAGTTCACATGGGTATGATGCTGACTGAATTACACTGACTGATCCTGTCAAGCAGTCAGTAGTTCTTTACAAAGCTAATAATAAATATTCTTAGGTTTAATTAATGACTGATGTGTTAAACCCTTTTTATTTGTGTTCATCAGCCGATGATTTATTTTTTTCATCCATCAAGTTATTCTCCTTTTCATTCAACCATCACTAATGTCTTTGAAAGGAAGTGGTTTCACAGATTGAGAGAACGTTTTGTGGCTTGGCTTCATTTCCTGACACATTGGATAATATATCAGTTTAGAGAGCTCTGAGTGGGTTGTTCTTTTCATGCAAACTTCACAGGGGACAACAGAGAAACATTGAGTTAATTAGGGAGTGACGGATGCCTGAGCCACAAAGTCCGGGTGGTGTTGAGCGCCACAGCTTTGATCAGCTAAGCTCAGAGCTTAACCATGAAACACAGCACCCTGACATGTGTTGAACGGCACCTAGGTTTTACAGTCCTAATAGTTTACAGGCTCTTTAAAGATCCTGAGGAGGGAAAATTACTGCAAGAATGTTGGTTGAATGGATCTGTCTTGCTCCAATCCTTTGCATGTCAAAGAACAAAAAAACCTTGATCTCACGTGGGGAGAATATAATTGGTGGGGCAGTAGATGAGGTGTTCAAGTTTTTCTTGCAGGAGTTTGTTCTAATGGAACTTCTCCTCCCCCCCAGATCACGCTCCGTCTGTCTCCTGGGCAATCTCCACAGTGACCTCCGCTGGTTGTAATAGGTTACTGTGCCATTGTGGGATTCATAACATGTGTTGTCCTTACGGTTGCCCTGCTAAGTGAATTACATGTGTAAAAATATCCCTATTAAATCTGATATTAAAGCTGCCCTTTGCTGTATACAACCGCACATTATGCCTGAGGATAGAGCCTGTAACAGCTTGGAGTACTAATAGGGTCATGACAGTTAATGTCCAATCAGAAGATGAAGGATGTGAATGCAACGGTGATGCAGATACTGTCACTGTATGTATATGGGGTATATATGCCCAGAAGGGATCATAAACCAGCAGCTTCTAGCAATTTATTGCTGACATGGGCAGTGTATCATTTTAATAGGTGGATATGCACTGAAGGGGAGAGTGGTTTCTGTTCAGCTGTTGTGTATGTGCTGTGTACGAAAATGGATTAAGTCATTTTTGCTTCAGTGGAAGTTGCAGGAGTGAGGAAGTAGGAATGTGTTGCTTTAGCTTTTAGTGCGTCTGACACTGATTCATTTATCGACCAGTCAAGCAGGTGCTCAAATCTCCAACAGAGAGCACTAATTTCAATTGTTTGTTTGAAAGGGTCTAAAAATACAACATAGTGTGCTTTTCTTTCATCCAGGTTGGGAGCAAACACCACTGAAGCTGTAACACTGGGTAAAATCCAGATGCGTGTAGACTCAATAGAACAGTCCAAAGCCTTTGACACGACCTCACATGTTGCTTTGTATGACTGTCTGTATGGCCATCAAAAAGTACAAGTCAGCTTGAAGAATTCTCACTATAAAAGTCAGACAGGTTCGCAATGGGCTGTACTGTTCTCTTTGTTAATCTGATGTGCACAAAAAAGAAAAATGAGCAGGTGGCATCTTTTATGAGGGTGTGATGAAGTGTTATGTTCGTACATTTTAGTACAGGTTTGCTACAACAGGAAAACAATAACAAAAATTATAATGCAACTGAATATGCATTGGTATGTTTGGGGTGTTTTTCGCACACACACTCTATAACTGGTGAACGATGTCTTCACACTATCACATTATCCTTGTCTGATTCACCACTTACTGCAGTTCATTACAAACCTGAAATTTCCCTGCAGAGCTTATTTGAAAGCACTTCATTTGGACTTGTCATAATTTGACAGACTCAGCTAGAGATGAGCTTGACATGGCATGTTACTAACTTGCTTAATGGGTTATAGCTCAAAGTGTCAGGGCGGAACTCGTTTGTTAAGTTACATTACATTTACGTTACATTACATTTTATTTTCATACATTACATTACACTTATCAATCTTCACTTATATTCTCTGTATGACATCATGCAAATTTTGGGACAACAACAAGCACGTTACACCCCTATTCTTAAAGAACTGTTAAAACTGAGTTACGTTTAACTTGCTTATTTTCAGGGGTTTTTTCCCCCAAAGTGATAGGAATATCAATGAGCCTATTTACATGCACACTAATATTCCGATCATTAACCGACTTCTGAAGTTATAAGATTATTGAAGTGATCATATAAAGAGCATAATCAGATAACAACATTAATCTGATTATGAGAATCAGGTTAACTCACCTGGAATCCTCTCCAACACTCCAATGTCTTTGTGCATGCATACCTGTTAATCTGATTTATTTTGTTGTTTTATCCATGTGCATTTGTAAAAAAAAAAAACCCCAACAACCCAGAAATCGTGGAAAACTGATGTGACATAGTCAGATGTGAGCGGATGACAATAACAGGAAGCTTCAGTCTGTCACTATGTACGTACACACTATGAAAGCAATCTGATAATGGACGGAAATAACTAAACAAGGGGTTTTTCATTGTCGTATTTCTCCCAGTTATTGGATTTTAATGGTCATGTAAACAGGCTCAGTGTATTGGGTGCAGTGGGTAGCACTGTCACCTCACAGCAAGAAGATCGTGCGTGGGTTTGAGTTTCCATGTTTTCCACATGTCTGCGTGAGTACTCTGGCTTCCTCCCACCATCCACAGACATGCAGGTCAACAGGTTAATCAGTCAATCTATATCACTGGTAGGTGTGAATATGACAGTGAATGGCTGTTGGTCTGTATATGCCAGCCCTGTCATGAACTGTGACATGTCCAGAGTGTACCCCGCCTTCACCTGTTGGTAACTGGGATTGGATCCGGCATCCCGTGACCCACTTGGTGACTAAGCTCCTCAAATGAATAGATGAATGTCAGTGAGTTTTTGGCATTTACTTTAGATTCTAATAACTGCCTCCTTCTGCACCATTCCACATGTGATTTACTTCTGCTCAATTTAAAGGACTGGAACTCTCCTCAAACTCAGTTATATCCGTTTTAGGTAAGCTCTCCTGAAGTTGGCTCTTGAGCATCATGCTAACCAGTCAGTATTGAGGGAATACTGACGCTTCTTTGAGAACAGGGTTGTAAGATGTCGAAGCTGCTGAGACCTTTTCAAAGGATCTTCAGATGGGCGCCCAGTGAAAAGTTCTATTCAATTCTCTACTTCACTTCACTTCACTACACTTCTGCTTCAGCTCTTTATCACACGCAGTTCCCATTTTGATGAACAGTACAATCCCAATTCACCCACTGCATTAGAGACCCATATTGAATCAGTGCTTCAGTAGACTTCATATAATATACTGGTGTATCATACTGGATTGTAAATGATTAGGGATAAGGGGTAAGCGATACTGGCTGCTTTTACGTAGCTGGAGTTATTATTCTTATCTCAATGTATGACAAATTGCGCCTTGTGGACTAATACATTATTCATACCGCCTGGTAAAACAGAATGTGTGAGAGTAGTCACCACATTATAACATACAATGTTTAAAAAGATTAACAATCTCTCTGTAGTAGAGTGGGAATATTGCATTAACTAGACAGGACAATGGTGACATATCAGTGGGCAATTCTGAATTAGCTTTCCTATTTTAATTTGACAAAGCCTGTTATTAGTTGTTTGACTTCCTCCAACCAGAGTCCAGAAATGATCAAAAAGTCCAGTACATCCATTAAATATATGCAAAGTGTATCTTTTGCTCTCCATGAGATGTTCAGTAAATAACACGGGTGACTAGATTTGTCACGCAGCACCCAGAATGCCAATCTCTGCTCTTCCTTTTTCGCTGGAATATATTATTTTTCACTTTTGAGTTCACCAATGACATTTTGGAACAAAAAGAGAGTTGTTGTCAGACTGACTTCATTCTCCTTTGCTGCACAAAGAGGACACACTGTCTTATTGAAAAGCTGAAATGTGAAGAAGTCAGAGTCCATCTTGAAGAATGCTGGGAAAACTCCTTGATCACTTCCTAAGCATGAACAATCCGTCCTTTGACTGGTATTGAATGGACATCGTAGGTTGGCGGCCATAGGTATCTGGCTGTTTGGTATGTGTATGCGTACACGTGCCTGCTGATGGATAACTCACTGGTCATGGATTCCTGAGTCTCACTCTGATTACTGCAGGAGTCGACAGACCTCTTCAGGCACAAATCAACAAAACCCCTCTTCTCTGGTTTTCCTTCCTGTTCTCATTCAAAATAATTCAGTTAAGATGTTTCTTTCGATGCTATTTGATTAGCAAACATTTCCTGATACATGCTTTAAATTATTTTCGTTTTTATTTATTTTTTATGTCTGACTTGTAAAGCTTATTTCTTGCCCATCCTTCTCTGACTGTCCTTCAGGGGTCAGGTGGGGAACTCTCATTTGTGCAGACCTTTTCATGCTCATTACAGACCACAATCACATATCCCTCAGTGCTTGCATCCAGATGGGCAGTGCAGTAATAAACGCTGTTGAGATGAGATTATAAATGGAGGGAGAAAAAAAAGTTCCTGTCACATGCTGATGCCAAGACATCAGAGTCCTACGAAAAGAGCCTTTGCCTCTTCCTGAATTATCAGCCATCAGATGTGACCTAAAATTACCCTTGATAGCCCACCACATGGTTGTTATTTCATGTGTGGATCTTGTGTTCCTCTTAGCACTTTGTGTAAACTGAATCTGAACTTCAGCATATGGTTTAGATTACTTTGACTATGCCCCCTGTTGTTTTTAGATGAAATACAGTCAATGTAACATATTAGGCAGTGTGCTTTTGGCCCAAGACATTTACCTGAACTAAGTGTGTCTCACACACAGCTTTCTCTGTCTCACTTTAATTGGAGCCGTGTGACTCCCAGCTAATAGCTTGTGCCTGACCATCCACAAATGAATGGAGGTTTTCAGGACAGACTCTCTGGCTTTGTCTGTTAAATAACAGGCCAACTTGGACTTTCTTTTATAGGTCCCTCGTCCTTTTGGTTGTTTAGTTGTTAAAGCCTATCTAGTTTTGCAAATAGGTTTAGTGTTGATGGAATCGCAATGGATAGAGGTGTTTTTAAAGTGTCACATCGAAGTCTATTTTACAGTAGTCATAGTGCTATCTACCTGCCACTATCTATCTCCAGATCCTCCAGTGGAAAAGCACATGGTTTCATTTTGCAATTTCTGATAACAACTGCCTGATTTGAAGAAGCGTACTGAGAATCCCTGTGCGCATAGAAGCTCCTCCGTGGTTGCCGACGCACCCGTCCTCAGTATGCATTTCACGTGGCATAACCATAGATGGCACTGTGCATCAAGCTGAATTTGCCTCTCATGCTCGGCTTGTTGCAATGACACTTTCAGATAATTTGCTCCGACATGGCTGCTAAAGCTTCTGCCCTCTCTCTGTCTTTCTCTCTCTCTCTCTCTCTCTCTCTCTCTCTCTCTCTCTCTCTCTCTCTCTCTCTCTCTCTCTCTCTCTCTCTCTCTCACTAACTTACACCTCCATGATTAGTATCTGTGGTCAAAATTGCTGTGGTTTGGGAAATTGTTCTGTCTGATTCAGAGAATTTTTAAAGGTGGGAGCAACCGGTATTGGATTTGGTAATAGGAAACGGCTATCAGTGCTGTCCCATCTAATCTGTGTGTTATGTCTGGGGTTACACATAGAGTCATCTGATAACTAGAGTCTGAGGAGGAAAAGCAGGATTGGGTTACAGTCAGTCAAGCCTGGAGTCGGATGGAGGAGTGTTGCAAGGGGAGGCGTGCTGTTGCTATTCTCCAAGGATTTACAGATCTAAACTGTGCATTTACTGCCTATTTTCAGATTGTTTTCAGTTAAATCTTTGCTCCTGTGTCTGGAGTCTGGAATGTGTTTCCTCTTTACACAGGAAATGTTGGGCAGAAGTAAAGGACCTATAATGTCACAACTAGTTGCCTGGGAGAGTAGTTTGTCTCATGGCTTAGTATTTAGTCATTGCTGAATCCCTTGCATGTGTAAGTGATTCTGTTGCCAATCTGAAGAAAGATTAGGAGGCTCAAAGAAATATCCTTCTTGTTGTCTCTTTGCACATTTACAGGCAGGTTTTGTAGAATGTGGTGCAGACAACACTAGCAAATCCTTTGGCATTTGAATTTCATAGGACGTGTGCCTGAAAGCAAATAAGGAAGGGTTGCACAAACAGCATATATCTGTATCTCTAGTGGGGAAAGCATGTTGATGATTTATGATAAAGTTCAATGTCGTGAGTAAGCATTTTTGGAGGAGCTGTGGGATTTTCTAATCTTGTTATAGTGTGAGCCAGCTAACCTCAACTCCACACTGAAGACAAAAGCAGTCCTCAGTGGTCTGTGCCGCTGTCCCAGATACATCATCTGACTTGCACCAGGACATCTCGGCCATAATCTAATCATATCTCTCCTTGCAGCAATAGGGGGGCATACTTGAAGATTAACACACTGAAAAACTCTTTGTTTGTCTCACTGTTTTTCATGTTCCCAACACCGCACGTGTGTGTGTTTGAGCGCTCATTTTTAAAGTTCGCTAAAAGGCTAATTACAGTGGTTTCCTGCTGTAGTTTACATTCCCAGAACTGGCTAACAGTGTTTTACTGGGAGTCTCCAGCCATGCAGACAATATTCTGGGTTGTCAGACAGACCAAAGCTGCTATCAGCGCAGGGAGCTGTCTGAGAGAGTGTGTGAACGTGTGCGCGCGCAAGTTTATGTGAGCTACGGAGTGCAGCCAAGCTTGTCCAACTAAGACACCACCGCCTCTCATCTTCAGTCCCATCTGGAATACGTTAATCCAGCAAGAAGTCTCTGCGCTCTCTGTTTCTCTCAATCACCCCTCTTTTGCATTTCTTCTCTCTCTCCCCGTGACACACACATTCTCTCTCTCTCTCTCTCTCTCTCTCTCTCTCTCTCTCTCTCTCTCTCTCTCTCTCTCTCTCGCACTCTCACTCTCTCTCTCTCTCTC
>JAPTYQ010000015.1:26444192-26465638 GCA_029814465.1 Ostorhinchus cyanosoma | reverse complement strand
TCTCTCTCTCACTCTCTCTCTCTCTCTCTCTCTCTCTCTCTCTCTCTCTCTCTCTCTCTCTCTCTCTCTCTCTCTCACTCCCATGCTCTCTCTCATATTCCCTGTATCTTTGGTTCGTGCTGGCAGGTCCAATCAGGAAGCCCAAATATGTGGAGAGCCCTCGCGTTCCTTCTGATGCTATCGTTTCAGCGTTGAGAAAGGTGGCTGACAACAAGGAGTCTTCCCACAATGGTGAGTTTTGCTTTTTCTTCATTTATCCATTTGTCTACTTGGGGTTTTGTGAACATTCAGAGCAGTTTAACAAACTACTTCATGCTTCATATATACTGCTTTTGTTTTTTAATCAGTCTTCATGGCGCTGTGTGTTTGTTTTGTGTGTCAGAGAATATTATTGCCAAGTCAACGGGGTCAAGGAAAGTTCTATGTAATTTAGGGGTAGCATCAGTTCGTGCATGAGTGGTCTGTGTAAGTACTAGTGGGTATGAGCCCTGTTCCTTCATGTAGCCCCTTATACAAACACACAATAGTGCTGTGTTTATTTTAAAGTGTATGTTTAGATTATAGAGGAGTCAGTGTTCCAGTGTGTGGGGTTGTATTGTCTGACTGAAGCAATGAGTTTGTTTCATGGGAATGTAATGAGAATTCCTACAAAACAACAATACAAGACCTTGAATTTTTCATGTAATTTGCATGTCTTTATGGGTTTTAGCGAGGTGCGCTCTGCTCTCGGTGTCACTATTTGGTGTTGTGTGTTGGTGTGTCGGGGCAATGATCCGCTAAGTGCTTTGGTTTGTTTTCCAGTAAAGCAGGGCAGGATCACATTCCACCCATAGTTACTTCAGTAAAGTTGTAGGATGTGTTATCTTTAGTGTACGGTAACAGAGAAAGTAGTGCCCTCTTATTGGACGTACACAGCAGCCTCGTCACTGTTGACTGTTACATACCAATGCACGAGGGTGTGTCTGACATTCAGCTGGCACACAGCGGTGTTTCGGCTCAGAACAGATAGCGGACGCCCAGAAAAATGTTATCTCATGACAGCTGGTGCACGGGCTTTTTAGTCGGCTAATTTTACGAGCTGTGCACTGAGGGAAAAAAAATGTTTTGAGATTCTTGGATTTCATGGATAGAAATATGGGGAGAATTTATGTTGCTGAGAGACACACAAACAACATTCCATCATGCCTCTCTCTACCTCAACACCTATCTACCATCTCATTTTCACAGTCTGATAGCAAAGCGTATAGTTGTACATCTGACTGCCTCTTAAAGCATGTGTACAAAACACACATTATCTGCCATTGCTGTCTTCAACAGTTTGTCCAGCTCTTACTGACGAAAGATAATGGTCTATCTCAGTGTACTTTAAGTGAAACTCAAATCTGTTACTGTTTACCTAAGGATTTTATTGAAGTTTGTTTTAACCCTAAGTATGGCTTTGTTGCTTCTTCACTTATCTTGCACCAAGCTATATACCTGCCTTATCTTCAGGTGATGAAGTGATGTCTTGCAAGTGGCGTGTCTTCTAACTGTCACTTCAACTTTTTAGAACAAATAGTTCACAAACATCAAACCTAGACAAACTGAAAATTGTCTCATGCATTTGCTCTGGTCTAGAGGGTGAATAGTCATAGACTGAAGCAGTGGATGGTGAATGAGAAGTGACATTGCAGCCTCTCTGACAGTATCCAAGCTAATTTATGGCATTTTAATGGTTCATAACTGGTTGGTACAACAGTAAAAGGCAGGCTGTCCTTGAGCAGCTGCGGGAATTTGAGATATTTTGTCAGGTTTGTGGCTTCAGGAGGAACTTGTTATCAAATATTGATTCAGCTTTACAGATTCTGTTTTATGGTCTGGCATCTATATATTTGTGGTGTTTAATATTTCACAGTACATGAAGATAGACGTGAAGAGGGAATGCATACCTTTGTTTTTTTCGAAGGGTAAATACCAGTAAGCGGGTAAAAAAAAAGTTTATGGCTGATAAATTGCCTCCAGTGTGAGGAAGGAGCCAACCTATTTGACTAATAAGGTGCAATTAAGGGCTGTATAAAAGCAAGACTAATGATGGCTAATTGTGATAGTCCAGCTGTAGCAGGATGAGGCTCCATCTATCGCTGACAAGCTTTTTCAGGCTACCGCAAGTGTCTGATTTGCGTGTTTTCTTGTTACATCAACTGAGTTCATTAATATCTGTCAAGGATAAGTGTGGTGTTGTTATGTCAGCATCTTTCAACGTGCACAGCTTTCTACTTCAATGAAGGTAAACAATGCTTGTTTTTTTTCACCAACCGGATGAGATGGTCGTTTGACATTGCAGTTTCATAAAAAGGTCAGTGTCAGAATGACAGTTTGATAGAGCGCCGGAAGAATCTGACTTGGAAAATCCAGCACAAGTTAGCAGCATGAGAAATGTGTGACATTTAGGCTGTGAGTCAAGTGAGTTGTTATGGACTGCAAAAGCCCTGTTTGTTGGTGTGCGCTAAAGGTTGTTTCCTACACTGCGCTTCACATAAATAGTCAGAAACAGTTGAATTCAACTTTTTTTTAGGCATGCCATGATAAGCAGATCCTGATTTGTTTAAAATTGCAAATGCAGATATGAAGACTTTGTTGTGTTTAATTTGGCTATCCTCATATGTTTAGAGCTCTCATGTGGAGCTCAATGTATTCATTTGTTCCTCCTTTGGGACCAACTGTCAGCTTTCCAGTGCTCTGTGTTGTGGAACAGGCAGGATTGGCTGTAGGCTAAGAAAGAACTTGTGCATTTGACCTACAGTACAGTCATCTCACATAGCTCTGTCTTTGAGGAGGTATAGAGTTTCCTGTGCATGTGTATCAATGCTTTGTTTTTTTTTTGTTTTTTTGTCCGTTGGCCGCATAAGCGTTTGTTTATGTGTGTGTTGGCGTGCATGAGTGCATTTGCAACAGGCGGTCAACAGTCTAGCAGTCAAAATTGTTTCAGCTGTGGTGTTGTAGCTCTGCCTCCGTCAATCAACACTGAACCTTAGGGCATGTTGTCTCCCACGATCATGTCTCGCTCATACAACCCCCACGTTATAGCCTCACTCAGACTAAAACACCTGTTTCTGCATCTCCTGATTATCTTGTCAAGGCTGTAGCTGTGCCCTGTTGTATATATTTAAGGATTCTGTGCATCTACAAACATCTGTGATTCCGCTATGCTTCTGGATGGTTTGACAGTGTCTTTACAATATGTTATACTTGTTAACACATTATAGAGAACATATTGTCTGCTTTCATTGTGGGGAAGGTAGTAGGTTAGAGATTACTAGACAGATAGATATGTAATGTTTCTTCATCATTAACTTTGTCAAAGTATTGTAATGTTTCACATTTCATCATATAGAATACTTTTCTGCATGCATTGTCACTGTAGGTCAAGTTGTAAATATATCAGGCAATGTTTAGCCATTCTCTGATTCCTGAGAAAAATGTTCGGAATAATTAACATTTTCCATTGATTTGATTTCAGTTGGCAGAAATCCAAAGAACAGAAAATCTCAAATGCCACTCAAAGTTTGTCTGCAAAGCAACAAATAAATGCCGCTTGTCAGTTTTGCTAAAGGTATAATTATTTGAGTGAAATATAGCCAAAGAGGGTGTTCTTGAATTGCAAAAATATATGCAATACAGAATGAATGCAAGTACTGTATATTCAAATGTAACCACTTTATGATAGTCAGTGATTGTAATTTAATTTTTAAAAATCGCTTTAACTTTAGTGGATTACAATTCCTCTTATTAACATATTATGCGAAGTAGGTATATGTATTTTTTGCCTATAATGTCTAATAATAACCCAAGATATTCAGCATCCAGTCTGTTCAGTGGTGACAGATGAAGAGGAGGAGATCAAATATATTTTCAGCTGTCATCTCGATGTTTTGGACATGTCATTACACAGGAAATGAAGAGCCTCTAAATCTTTTTCATTCAGATCATTAAGGCTCATGTGTTTGGTTAGTTCAATTAATTCTTGGTGAACATAAAGTGATCATAGTGATGTAAGGTGATCTCACTGTGTAAACTAGGGTCACTACAAACTACATACAAGGAATACCTGTATGAGGGCAGAAAGTGACACACAGCAGCAACACAAATCCAAAAACTTTGTTGCCAGACAAATGAATGGGCTGTAATTTGTTTTGTTGATTCTTTTAATGAACAGCCTACCAAAAACAGTATTATATTTTGTTTCTTTACTGTTATTTAATGATGAAGCCTAATTAATCTGTGTTGCTCTAGCTATGGGGATCCTTATGTCACCGCCGCTAAAGAAAAACTGTGTTAGTTAAATGATGATGCCCATATGTCTGCATGTACCATAAGAACAGCAATAACAACTTGTGTTTGATGTAAACTGTGATGCTGTCAATTTGTCACCGCTGCTGGCCCGAACTTCATTTTACCCAGTGATAATCTACTGTCAAGAGTCTCATTGTTCACTCCATCTGTGCAGAGCAAAGGACATTCATGGTCAACCCTGGAATGTGCATTAAAACAGCTCAATGTGCTTCAGGGAGGCACGTCATCCAGCACCCCTGAACTCAAATGTGGAAGCAGGATGCATGTTCTCATCGAGGGTTCATTAAACAGACTCCACTGTTGTGGTAATGAAACTCCAGCTGCTAATGAGCACCGGCTGGATTGTTTTCTTGGCGGGGAGAGAGCCAAGACAGCTCTGTGGAGCCACTCTGTTTAGTGTTGCCCTCATCTTCCATACTCCTTCTAACCCCCCACCCCTCCTCTTTCTCCATCTTCATTCGTCACTCACCGCACAAGGCTGCTATTTCACACCTGCTCATAAACTTCCTCAAGCAGCAGATAATGATCATGGTTTGTTTTTGCCTCCATTTTCTCTGCTGTAGCTGGAAGTGGTTTGCGATATGTCACTAAATCTGTAGATTGTGCAGGAGAACAGATTCATGGAGCTGTTGTGGTTTTCTATTTATTCAGGTAAATTCAGTATTGTCTTCCTTTTCCTTTTTTTTTTATTCCCCTATATCCCAGATGTTTCTTGTCCAGCCAGTCATTAATAATTAATCAATAAATCTTCAACTCATGAAGAAAGTTGAAGAGCAGGTTGCATGACTAAAACTTTTAGAGGGTTTTACTGGTATATTATTACCAATAAAGTCATGTGAAGTCGAACCTAATGGCACTACTAAAAATACCAGGCTAATCAAGATACGAATACTTATCGAGACTAGTGCTCTTAAGTGTCTACTCAAGTGATAATTGGATGATCTTTTATGTAGTGCACAATGTTAGGTGGTTTATAATAAGACCAAGACCATGATGATGCTCTGTATTAAAATTGATGTGAAGCATCTATGTCTAGGGAAAGAAAATGGACATTCATGTACATTAAATTAAACTGTGTGCTGTAAACTGTTTGCACTCTTATTTAGCAAATAGTGTTTTGATGATTCATTTTGTTATTGAACAGCTACAGCGCTTTTGGTCCAATCCAAACTGTTAATAAACCTAAACCAGAATGTTCTGGAAAGTAATAGTGAGGTTTTCTTGAGTATTTGCAACAAAACTTTTGATGGTTTTTCCAACACGCCCTAATGATCTGCCACGTCCTTCTGAAAAGTTTTGACTTCTCAGAGTCAGTTAAATTTATTTATTTTTTGCTACATTTTTTCCTGAGAAATAGAAGCTCCCTAATAATTGATACATGGTGTTGATCTCCTTAGGCCATACCCTCCCTCCTTACATAAATACATGTTAGCTAATATGCTTAAATTCAATAAGGATTCAGGCTTATACAGCTTGGAGTCAGAAAATTGAAAAATGATGGTGTGATCAAAATACTTGCCTAATAATTGTGTACACAGTGTATCCGTGTGGATACGGTGTACTCCAGTGGACTGTGCTCTCCAGGTAAAAGAGCCAAAGAGCACTGGTGTGAAAAAAGTGCAGACCTAATCTATGAAAACTGGAAGGCAGGTCCGCAGACCAAGCTTGTATTTGGCCCCCTGTCTGATTATCTTGGGAAACGGGTAGACATCTTGCAGTCTGAAGAGCCCCACCGCTGATAGCATTTAAAATCACCATAGCAGCCCTCTTTCATGCTTTCCCTTTCAGGAATGCATGACCACTGAAGAAAGTGATAAATCTTACACTGACCTCAGACTCTGTTGACTGTTTTCTGATTTGATTATGGTCGGCTTGTCCTTTGCAAATTGCATGTTGAGGTTATTGTCCTGAAGATGAACTTGTGATTTGTGGACTAGTGTTTATGTGGACCATATTTAGTACAGCTACAGGTGATCATCCAGGGAAAGATGAAGGATCAAGATGATTCTTTACTCATTATGGAAAGATTTATTTTATTTATTATGCCACCATTTTATTCTGTTTAAACCCTGGGCCATTTGTTTCTAGTCTGAATCATTTGAATGTAATACGGAACAATGGATTAGCTGATAGCAGAGGCATTATTATATAAAACCAATTTATGATCACAAAGACTCAAAGGTAGGCGTAATCATCACTATAATGTGACCTTCATTTTGCGCTTCGTGATCTCATTCTGTTACTTAGTGTACTTCTGTTACTTAGTGTTTGCTTAGTAGTGCAAAGTTTGTCATATTTGTCTGTTTTAATTATACATGACACATTTTCTCCGACTTTTGGCTTATTTTTGATATTTCCATTTAAGTTCTTGTTGTTTGAGTTGTGTTCTCTTTTTCCAATGAGTGGGTTTGTTGAGTTTTTAGCTGACATTCTTCTGGTTTCGTGGATGCATAGCATGTATATATTGCGTAGCATTGTTATAGCAACACAGACAGAACTGCATAGGCTACAAGTAAATGACACTGGTGGGATGGTGCATTTTTTCTCTTGACTATTGACTGATTTAGCCTCGACCTACACTGTTTTGGATTCTTTTTTTTTTACTGAAGTAGGAGTATTAAAGTCTGTTGTGTTGAATGTCAAAACTAAAACAGCATCCCAATGAAAACTGAAACGCTATCAGCTGTACCTACTGTGATTATGACTACAAGGTAACCAAATAGTTTCTAGAATTATGAAAGGGGAGGGAAAAGGCAAGGCATCTGAGGTGCCCTCAAGGAAGATACTAAACCAACAGAAAGGAGATAAAGCTATTTGAGCTTGTAAAAGAAAAACAATTAGTGACAACAAGTTTTACTCAATTAAATCTTGTCATGTTTGTTATGACTGTGGTATATTTTGGTGTCAGTACTGGCAAGAGACTGTAAAATGGCTAAAAAGGGTTCTGAATGGATGATATTTATATCGTGCATGAGAGAGAATTGTCTCATTTGTGGACATTTTCAGCGGTGGACTGTCCGGGTCATCAGGGCTTTCTCTGTCTTTAAAAATAACTTGTTTATCATATTAGCCAAATTGTATCTGAATTCAGTTGTTCAGTTTTGTGGATATACTGGACAAGAAATTGCTGTGGTTATTTGCTGGTGGGCCTGAATAAAGGTTTCCTACATTGTGAATGTCATATACACACATCATAGGTCTGTGCGCCAGCTGTTGCCAGGACTAATGGTATTGTTGGCCTTTTCAATAAAATCCTGATGCTGCATACTGATTACAATTTTGAGTGACCAGATCATCAGCCAGAACAGCCCTGGGGTCCAAACAGTCTATCCATGGTAGCCCTAGAGTAGAGCTGCACAATATATCATTTGAGCATCGTCGTCACGATGTACGTGCACACAACAGTCACATCGCAGATCCTGCAATGTAGGAGGCAAATAAACTCAATGTGTTCTCACCTAAGTTCAAGGGTACCTGACACACACCGCATACAACGAACCACCAATCACAAACCTTCTTAATCAGTTTGGAGTGAGTCGCTGGTAACGGCATTGAAAAATGAGCAACAAACAAGAGAAAATCACTGCAAAACGAAGACTTGGTGTCAAAAAGAAAAGCAATGTCAGTTATCTGGAATTATTTGGGCTTCTGTGTCGACAGTGTCTTGCAATTGTTGTCACGACAAGAGGTAACGACTAATTAATTTGACCATTTACGTTGACCCCACATGGCTATTATATCCTCCTGAATATTTTTTCATATCGCAATATATATCAGGGTTTAAAAAAAGATCACAGTGTCAGTTTTTTTCCAATGTCGTGCAGCACTACCCTAGAGTAATCAACCACTTTGAGTTGGCTTGAAACTTTGGTGGGTTCTGAAAAAAATAGCTACATCTAAAGAAAATGGAATTGTTTCTTCATTCAAAGTAACTTCAAACATTCATTAAAAAGACATAATCAAAAAAGTTTGACCTGTACCGAAGGCAAGCCAAGGTTTTATGCAGCACATCACTCGCATCGACAGGTTTGACTGTCCTCAGCTCAACTCAACTGTTCTCTGTCTATGTTTATTTCTTAACACCAATGAAGGAAGGTTAATAGCTGTAGTTCGACAGAAACATCAGACGTCTGACCATGATCTGCTAACTTTTTTTCATCATAAAAGCTGGAAGCATTGATTTCATGTACAAATAAATGATGAATGTCAATTTTTACTTTTTTTTTTTCAAGGAAATCATGTTGTATTTTGCTGCTCATCCAAGGTTGTTTGTGGTTGTATGTGGTTTCAGTTCTGGATGCTACTTAAGTTTATTAAATCTATTAACACGAAGGCACTCCCAGCTACACCTGGCAAAAGGTTTACTATTCAGGCTGGAATCTTAATAGCTATTACAAAGGGATTGGAGTACTGATTTTTACTGACTTTGTCCATTATTCTCATTGAAGGTGAAGGCACTACACGGCTAATGTTGCGATCATACTTGGTCTGTGGTGTTAGTGCTCAGTGACTAAAAGGCCGGATGGAGATACTGCAGGTGCTGCTATAGGGCCCAGTGACTTATGTTTGATTTATGTTTTGTGTTGATGCAGTTGTGCATAAGGTGCATGATAGTTTTTCTTTTATGTATATATGTGGCTGTAATATCAGAAATCCGTGTTGGGATGGTTATTTATCACTGATGAATCAGACTGAAACACCACAGTCCAGTACTGTTGTTCAGTATCTGGGTGCTTCTTTGAAACTGGTCCCTAAAAACAGGACATGGGGGCTAAAAATTCAAACAAGATGTAGACTAATATTATGAATCAAATTTGGAAGCACCTTGGGTCTATTTTAAAAATGAATATTTACTGAGATAAAAGAGAAACAATTTTTCAAATAAAACAAATTTTTATAGAATTTTATTCAAAAATCTGGTAAAAACAGTCAAAAGGACATGAAAATTATGCACTACATTTTTTTTAAATATCTTTTTATTCTCTCACAGGTACATTTTGGGAATTGAACTAATTATGCAAGGCGGAGTGTTTCAGAAAAAAGACAGCTGTTGCAAAATCGCTCACATTCATTTGTGTTTAAATGGGCAGGTTCTGCATGTAACACAAGTGGACACAATGGGTTACACATGAAACCTGGAATGAGACTGAGGTTCATGAAAAACCCACATGTCTGGATTAGAAAAAACACTTGGATCATCAAATTTAACAGTGTCTTTAATTATAGTGTTCTATAAGACCATTTCAAGTAATGTTTTCCAGATCAAATGCGCTGACACCTATAGATAGCTTTTCATGTCCCAATTTAGGTCCTATTTTTGGCCCCAATATGTTATTAAAAATTCATTAATTTTGGGATGGCTCAGGGCAAGGTTATCTTTTTTTTTTGCATTTATCTGAGGTCATCATTAGGTACATCCTAAGGGGAAATATGTCTAAATGTATCTTTTTGGGTCTTAAAAGTTAGCAAATTGCCAGTTACCAAAATGAACCCAGTTTCATAGAAGTCCTCATTTAGGTGTATCCGTTATGTCATGTATGTAAAGAAAATAATTGAGTTGTACAGCCTACATATATCAAATTCATTCAGTATTACCAAACAAGCTAAAAATACACAAAACTTAAGTGGAGTAATTATGCAGCCGCAGGACAAGCCTTTAGTTGTCATTTATAAATACATGGACATAGTATGTTGTACATTTGCTTTTGTGTTGTGGGCGCACTTTACAGTTTGTATTGATTTTCAGGGACACTATTGGTTGAGGATGTTGTCACTGATGTTGGCCCTGAGCCCTGGATTTTCCTTATCTGTGGCATATGTGTCACTTATGGCTGTGCTTCTATTGGCTGTTTTTTATCTGTCAGATTCAAGGCGTCTTTTGCAGTTCCAGGGCTACAGATCGGTCCTCAGAGCCAGGTGGGTTTAAGTGGATTTGAAGAAGCGGTGATGAAGCAGGCTTGTCACAGCCCAGTAATAAAGAGCTGGTTGACGGATTTTTATCAGATTTACCCCTAAACCATTAACTTGTTTGATGTCTAAGATTGGTAATCATACAGCGCAGGGGACCTATCAAGAGCAAGAACAGGAATAACACACTTAATTTAAGCACATTGTAAATGACATTATATGCAAATCAGGTACAAATACAGAAGAACTGAGAACAACGTGTGGTTTTGATATTTCTGCACATTGCGAACATAAAAGCGATCCTTTGGCAGATACCCACAATTAAAACAACCTGCCAACAACTCAGTCTGTTAATGTATGGTAGCCATAAATGTGTGATGTGCAAGGTGCCCCCTTTAAAGACCTAGGATTGATTCCCATTATCTGAACCTGTCTCTTAAAAGTAGATGAAGCATGCAATGTGTTAGTGTGTAGTTTACATTGCTATTGAACCACAGCTCACACTCAACACATGATTTGTGTTCACAGATTACTTTAACAGTTTCATGTTCATTCAGAATTTATATGGGTGCCTTTATGAAACTGGGTACATTTTGGTACCTGGCACTTACCAGCTTTTTTAGACCCAATAATAAATAATAAATTTTTATAATCCAGACATTTGGATTTTTCACGAATCGGCAGTCTCATTCCAGGTTTTGTATGTAACGTTTCATGTCCACTTGTGTTACACGCAGAACTTGCCCATATAGATCGCAAATGATTTTGCAACAGCGGTCATTTTTGTGAAACACTGTAACCTTGCATAAATAGTTTAATTCCCAAAATGTACCTGTGCGAGAATAAGGAAGTATAAAAAAAAAAATATTGTAGGGCGCAATTTTTGTGTCCTTTTGACCATGTTACATGCAGATTTTTGTTTTAAATATAAAGTAAAATAATATAAAAATGTGTTTTATCTGAAAAATAGTTTCCCTTTTATCTCAGTAAATATTTATTTTTAATATAGACCCAGAGTGCTTCTAAATGTGCTTCATAACATTAGTCTGCGTCTGGTTTGAATTTTTAGCCCCATGTCCTGTTTTTAGGGACCAGTTTCATAGAAGCACCCAAATCTAAGTTAAGCTTCTTATAGACATTCACTGTTTTGCATTATTCGGGTGGCATGTCGGCGTCATCCTGGTCACTTCCTCTGAAATGTTGAGTGTTAATCCTACAAGGTCAGTACTTTCACCATTTCAGTATGATTCTCAACAAAGCACCAGGTAAAACCACACAGAAGCACTTAAACAGCCCAAGGTTTAGCATGCAGGAAGCGAGAAAAACTGGTGAATTTTACAGACAAAGACCATTAAGGCCTCAAAGACCTAAAGCATCTACTGATATGAAACAGTCATTAATTTTTGAACCACTAATCCTATCAATACACGTAAATAATTCAGGCAAAATGCAGTTTCTCAGCTTTTCCA
The DNA here is from genome assembly GCA_029814465.1 of Ostorhinchus cyanosoma. Classification (NCBI taxonomy): domain Eukaryota; kingdom Metazoa; phylum Chordata; class Actinopteri; order Kurtiformes; family Apogonidae; genus Ostorhinchus; species Ostorhinchus cyanosoma. Next base: position 26,453,930 of record JAPTYQ010000015.1, on the reverse strand, counting down.
CAGCATCAGATATTACTCATTCGGATGTTCAGAGGCATTGAAGCGCCGTCATCTTCTGCAACATTGATTCATCATGTAGTTTGACAAATCAAATGACAAATGTACAAAGTTGTATCCAGACATTTTTTTATTTTTTTTTTAAACGAAACAGATTTACACCTTATACTTAAAAATGTAAATGGACAAAATCCTGATTTCATGCTGTAAATTACAACATGTCTGAAGAAGTCACAGAGTTTACATTTTACTGCAACACACACGTCATATACAAAATATTCTTTGACTGTTATGACTGAACTGGATTTGATTTATACAGTACTACATGTATAACCTCTGATCCATTCATAATATTACCCTCCTCTCACCATTGTTTTACTCTAGTGCTCTTACTATAAAAGGCTCCATTCAAGTATCTATATGAACTGGGTGACATTGCATGTAAAGAAGTGATTGTGAGTGTCCAGTCTTTTTTTTTTTTTTTTTTTTTTACAAGGTTGTGTAACATTGTAGGAAAGGCAGTGTCACGTAGTTTGTATTAGCTCAGCATTCAATATTTAATAAAATGTGGATAAAAAGCCTCAGTTTCTTCAGTGGGGAAACTTTAGGCTTGTTTAATTAATTCTGTGTGTCCTTCAGGCTTATAAAGCATTTCAGTCTCTCAACATCAAAGCTGAGTGTTTCTTAGAGGTGGTTCATCTGGCCTAAAGGCAATGCCAAAATAAAAAAAAAAAAAAAACACACCTCAGAAACCAAGCAAACTAGAGCGCAGACCTGTCAGACATAATGTAAATATTCTGCAGTGCCTCAACTGAGTCTTATGTGCTTCAGTCGCATTAGTTATAGAACGAGTATCTTGTCTCGCATTTTATTCTTGGCTGGAGCACAGAAATATAAGCATAAGAGCGATTGATTCAGGGTTGAAATAAAACCACTGGTAAATAACTTGGATAGACTATTCTTAAAATGCTCAGATGGTTATAGTTATGTTGCATGTCAGGTTCTCTTCTGGGAATATCAATGTGGCAGTAAATTGCTCTGTCCAGTCCAGCTGTTGAAATAGTTGGTGTTTTGATCAATGTAGAAGCTTATCTGACTGCAGTAAAGAACAGTATTTACTAGTTCAAGACTAAGGCAGCATGGTCACTCATTAAATGTAGGACTCGACATCACTCTGAATAATAAACTGTGTCTGTTAAATGGGGCACTGAAAGCTGTTTTAGTAGTTGTTAGTTCTATCCAGACTACTTTGTGTGTATTTGTAGGACACACAGGGAGGTCTTGATATTAAAACATTAGCCACTTTTACACAGAGATCCTGGAAAAAGAGGTAAGATGGTGAGCCCACCTTTTTTCCACCATTGACTAATTTCCACAGCCAAGCTAAAGGAGTAACAGAGGTGAGACAGGATGGACTTTTATATGGCAGACCTGGGTTACTGAACCAAAGGGGCGATGGCTCAGCGCAATGTGTAGTGTGATGTATAACTTGCGAATCCGAAATACCCCGAGCATAGTGGTGTTGGCTCTCAAAACGACAGCAAATTGTTAGCATGGTTCGAGTCCTCTACCTGAAATAACAACAGCTCACAAAACTCTCCAGTTCGACATCTTTCTGGTTGTGTTGATGTTTGTTTACTGTACACAGCCTGCACTCATTTTTAAGTCCCTCTGGCGTGGGGGTTGCACATGCAATACGTCATCAAAACGACACCGTGGTTGTGAATGAGAGGTGTTCCTTTTTACATAGCGTTCTGGAATCATAATCCCACCTTTATCGAGGCTCTGTTTGTACCTCCAGAGCCGTTACAGAGGCGCGATAAAAGTGGGACCAACTGATCCCACCATTTCATTTACACAGACGTTGTTCCAGAATAAAGGCGAAAATATTCCTCTGACAAAAGTCCTGTGTAAAAGGGGCTAATGATTTCTGGAGTCTGGTGAATTTTCAGACTTCTCTTGGACACTGATTTAAGTTCACCACATTTGTAAATCTTGAAAATAAGATGCTGGAACTAAACAGAAAGACATGATTTGTGCTGTTTGTATTTTTACAATAATAATTTAACAGAATTTCATCTCTTATCTGTTAGATTAGTATGTGTAGTGCACAGACTGGTGGCTCATTTGTCATTGCGCATTATCCCCACAAGACCACTGACCTCATGCAGTACTCTTTTATTATTGTAGCAATATAACTTGTCCGACCAACGGCAGCACTGCAGGCTGTCTATGGCAAAGTAGCGGGAATGCATTAGTCTCCCACCAGTCCAGACAGTGAAGGACTAGATTTCCTACCAGTATAATTAGTTATGCATGGTTTTAGAGAGTGTCTCTGTGGTATATTGCTTTACTCCTAAATATTCATGAGTGGGAGTTGATCCACATTCACCATCATTCTTCCTACCGCCTCTTCATGATATCACACCGTTCAACTTCTTCAGTGATATTTTATCTTGACAAATATTAGAAATAGTTTTGCCTTTGGATTAGAGTTCACTACTAATCTGTGGCTTGCACTTAAACCCTGTTATTGAATCTTTTTGTACATATTCTGCATATTTAAACTAGAAAGTTAAGTTTGCAAAATTGTTACTAGTTTTTCTGAATGTTAGTTTTATACAAAGATTCCTTACATCCCATAAAGAGGCCATACAGTTAGGTCAGATGATGTGGTCTTATGATCAGATCATACTCAGCCGTGACCGCGACTGACAAAGAAGGCACTACATACAAGTAACATGAGTATAATGGTTTACATTTCTTTGAGTGTGTGAATATGTGTAGTGTAAATGTGAATAGGCTTTTATACTGTTTGTTTATGCTGCTGTTTATACTGTAAATGTATTTCTCTGTTGAAAAGCTCAACCAGGGGCAGAAGTTGCAAACTAGCTAAATACTATACTCTTTGTGCAGAGCGTTGAATATTCTATATGTCCACTATGTTTCACAGCATTGTCCCTGATAGATAAATAAATGAATAAACAAACAAATAAATAAATCAGTACATGGCTAATTATGAATATGCTGAAATTATGTAGAAATAACCTTGAAGCTTCAAATGTCTCAGTATGATGAATTCAACAAAGGCTGCCACAATTTAGATTTACTATCATTGCTTTCTTACTTATTTCCACAAGCTCAACCACTCACATCCATCCATAGCCTGATATGAACTTGGCTGCCACCTGGGATTCTTAAGGTGGAACATTTTCTTGTATCTATGTAGGAAATCCTTACAGTCTTACCTGAGGCGGAACCCTTGAATGCAGCACGGGACTCTTTAACACACACACCTGCTACAATACCAATTTAGTTTTTTGTACAGTGACATGATAAGCCCTCAGTGTGTATGTGAAGGGCATATGGGTAACTCTTGACCTTCATGCTTTAAACAGACCCTCTGCCTTATTTCCGTATGCTGATTTCAGATCACATGTGCTCCATTTACCCTTGCAGCAGATCATAATTAAGTTAATTGGTCAGGGATGGGCTGCTTCGGTCGCAGTAGGACCATTCAACTGGGCCATAGTCATACACAGCTAAGTTATAGGTTTGAAAGCCTCAAATACTCTTTTGATTATGTTGTACTTAATGTGGTTGAAATCATCACTCAAATTCTTTGCAACGATTTTTTTTATAACAAACTGAACTGATTTTTTTTTTTCATACATTAAAAAATTCTCTGAATTTGAGGCAGTGTTTTCCTTGAAATAAAGGACAAACAACTATGCTTAAAGCCTTAATTGACAAGAAAGATGTGTTCCCATATTTCCATCCTGTCAGATCCATGTATTCAGGATATTATCCCTCATTAGGAGTTGTCATGTGTAGTCATAGTGATATGTGAGTTAAGTGTGTTTATGGGTAATGGACACATTTTCAGATGTTGACATATAGTATGATGCCTTCAGACTAGTAGAGCTGCCAGTGGAAAGGGGGAAGGGAGTAACCTTTATATTCTATACATTATAAAGGCAGTTAAATAGTAGGTACAAATATTCAAGGGCAAAAGAAAGCAGAGTTTATTAAGGATGAGATAATGACCTTTAAAGGGATAAAGACTGTGACCTAAAGTGTAAAAAATCTACCAGGTTTTACATTTTCAGCGACAGAGGACCAATTATCTGTGTGAGCATGTGTGTACTGGGCCACTGATTTACATACAATGTATGTGTGCTGTGTCTTATTTCTGAATTCATGGGGGCCTGACATTACATTGTGGCAGTGCACTTGTTTGTATTTAATCAGATTTACTGTCAACATTATTAATAACTGTGGAAGAAAGAGGTTAAAGGAGAAAATGAAGGAGAGAGGAGGAAAAGGTGCTGACAGAGAGCTGTATAATAAGCTTTTGTACCGTGGAAGTCTGTCTCTCTTTTCTTTCTATCTTAATTTAGTTGTTACATGCACATATGAGTTGGAAAAAGTGTACTTAATACATCATGCAAACAGAAAAAAAAATACAGTTTTTCATTTTGTAGTTGAGTTACATGAAGTGTTTTATTTGTTTTCTGTGTTTTCGATGTTAATATATGCCAACAGGCTATGCATATAAACAGAAAATAGATTGCAAGTGGTTTCTGGCTTGATGGCACTGCAACCTTGAAATTGCAGTCTAAACAAGTATTAAAGCTTGAGAGAGAAGACTGCAGACAGTTAAAGCTGTGTTGGAGAAAGCTCATGTCCACTCATTGATATTCAGAGGCTCTATGAGTGAGAGCTGTAAACAACCATTAAGCTCTGGGATTGGCACTTGGGGTATTGCAGGGCACACACACACACTGCCACTGTTTTGTTAACAATGCTAGACATTCACATTCACATGGATTCAGACTTTTTTAGAGAGCACACAAACACAAACCACACAAGCCATAGCCCCTACTATGCCCCCTCCCTCCCTCCTCTCTCTCTCTCTCTCTCTCTCTCTCTCTCTCTCTCTCTGTCTCTCTCTCTCTCTCTCTCTCTCTCTCTCTCTCTCTCTCTGTCTCTCTCTCTCTGGGTCTCTCGCTCTTCTTTCTCTGGGTCTGCACTGCATGAGCAGCAGCTGGAGAGTGCAGCATTGCATTTCGGTGCAGAGCTAAGAAGAGCTTGGCAGGCGGAGTGGCCCTGTGTGGGCCATCCAGCGGAGAGGGGGAATCTGCCCGCTAACATTGAGCATTTCTCCCTCTCTCTCTCTCTCTTCTCCAGAGCTGCAAGCAGAGAAACAGCCAAGCTCCTCCTCCCCTGCCACTCAGGAACTGATGACAAGGCTGGGCTTTTTACTGGGAGAAGGGATCCCGGGTACAGCACGCATACCTATGGATGACAAGAATGAAAAGAAGGTATTTCATTTTCTCCCACCCCTCCAACTCCCTCTCTCTTCCAACAGCAGCTGCTGCAGCACTCAGATATAGAGATAGAGGAGAGAGGGACAGGATGAGAGGAGGAGGGAGTTGTGACAGTGTAACAGAAGAATGGATTTTTATGTTGCAGTTTGATTAATTTTTTCCCCCATGCATTATCTTTGGATGGGGATTTAAGCGCCAACTTTGGGAATAATATCTTTGATGCTGCAAATAACGGTAACTGTCACACTGTTTTGTTGCGAGATGTTTTTCAAAAAGAATAACTGTGTATTGAAATTGTGCTGCATGTGTTTTTATTTCTGTACAAGCTCCAACAGTGTGGTCAGTTAGTCTCCCAGTAACATGAGTGTTCTTCCTGAGTATGTAACAAGAGTGTCTTCGCCCAGGTCCAGAAATAGAGTTATGTTAGCTCTGAGCCTCAGTTTGTTTGGCTCAACTAATTAAGCTCAGTCTCTGTGAGGAGCAGACCAAAGCCCAGCGTGCTACCCGTCTCTTATTCATCACGTGTCCTCCTGGGCATGTTTTGACACTGAACACTAAATTCAGGAAACTTCAAAGAGTCTTCGAAAGTATATTATTTATCATGTTCATTAGTAGAAATGTCAAAAAGGGAAAAGGCACGATGAGAGTATGATGTTTTGCACTTTGTGTGGGAAAGGTTTTCAGAGCTCTGATGGGGGAGGAGCACATTATTGTCATCTGCCTGCAATTCTCTTTTCCTCTTTGCTGCTGTTTTACAACATGTCTTAAACTCAGCATGTTGTTTTGAGTTCTGCCTTACAGTAAATTATAAAATGCCAATTAGCTCTTTGGCGTTTCCTATGATACGTTGCGGTTTGTTACCTCAGGCTGGAAGCTGACAAGCACAAACTTGTGAGATGATGTTGCAAAGAACAGGTGGGACTAAGAAAAAGGAAATATTTAGAAACATGCAGGCAGGATGCTGGAATAAATTAGGGCATTTCAGACTTTTATATATTTGTCATATTTCACCAGTTGCTTGTGATGCACTCAACATTGTAACATCCTCTCTATTATGGTGTCACTGTTTTGTCTACATGCCGTGGTACAATCATGAATCTTTTAAAGGTACAATGTGTAAGATTTTGGAGTTGAAAATAAGAATCTTTTGTATATCTTATACCTACAGAGGGGGCAGGTCACCATTTACAAAGTCTGTCATGTTGCATCTACAGTAGCTCAGAACAGACTTTCTCTTTCACAGTTTTCTAGTGGTATCGCAGGTGGTATCCGGCGTTGAGGTTCATTTATCTGGACCAATCTGGTTAACTCTGGCAGTCTACAGGTAGTGCGACTGCCACAGTGTGGTGTGGATTTTCATTTTGGTGCCATGTTAGGTGCATATCAAGCATTATAGAGCAGTGAATCATCTCTAAAATAGAAAAGACACCTATTTTTCACTTGAGATAAGCGGCTTGCTGCAAAACCAAAGTAAGAAAAGGATATTGATAGTCAAATTAACATCAAATTTATATAACTGGCACCTTTTCCCATACGATAGTTTAGACAACATCTGAATGAATCTATTTTTCTTTATTTATCTTGGAATTGTCGTTCCAAGATTGAATGAGCGTCACATGACTGCCCGAACTTTTCACTTTTCTAAGAAACTAAATTCATGGCTAAATTGAATCACAATGATAAAATATCAATGGCAAACTCATTGTAGACAGTAATAGAGGCAATAAAGGCAGTAAACATGTAGCCAACACCCAGAACTGGTGCAGGTAGTGCGACCAAGGTGTGGATGTTGGCAACTGTGATTGTGAAAACAGAGTTGATATCCCTCTAATGGTTAAAAAAAAATGAAAATAAAAAATAGCCTTGTACAATAATGGTCCCTCTCAATCAACACTTCTTCACTTCAAGAATATTTAGAAGGACTTAGGAAACCAGGTAGGAGATAATGGCATTTAGATCTCTTTTGTGTTGAAACAAGTGATCAAATGTGCAAATATACCTCTGATTTGACCTCCATTTAATTTTTAGCTACAAGGTTTCCTGTTCAAGGAATTGTCCCCAGGTAGATTAAACAGGACAGGGAAGGAGTACATACTGAAAGATAATCACCCGCTGGAGCTTTAGTTCTTCTTAGAGCGGGACCAGAATGGCCACTACCACACTAGAGTGCTCAGAAGAAGCAGAACACAATTGGAAGAAGACAAGTAAACTGGATAAACCTGCTGTAATTCAGATTTCTCTGCTTGTCAGTTAGTTCAAACAAAGATGCAGCTGTTATATGGTTGTCAAACAGGCTTGATACCATGAAAAAGGTATCTATTGTGTAACAACAAAGTTTAGAGTTCTTCCCTAGTGAAATTTTCTTCAGGCTTTTTTCCCCCTTACAGACATATGAGTGTGTAATTTTCCAGCCGTGCTCTATTTACAGAGCTTAAGGCCTTCAGCTTGTGTGTCATGCTCACATGCGGAAGGCTTGTTTATTTGTGAAAGCTTTTTTCATTGCGTTCACATGATCCAGGTCAAATATGTAATGAGTCTTTGAACAACCTTTCTTATGATTTCCTAAACTCTCTGTCCAAATATGGCCCAAAAATCAGTTTTTATTGCATTCATTACTGCTCATGCTGAAAAAATGCGCAGTATGCTGCCAGTATCGAGACTGTAACTGCATAAAAGAAGTTTATATTGGGATACTTTCAAAGTGCATTGACACATTTGATTGGTGGTGCACATTCTTGCTGTGCCTCAACCCTTTGGTGTATCTCTCCTCTTCACAGTGCTCTGTGACCAGCCAGGGTATCAGCCCCTGTTCTACGCTGACCAGCAGCACGGCGTCTCCCTGCACCGACAGCCCATGTTCAACACTCAACAGCACAACCAGCCGCCCCCCTCTGAGCCGCTCCAGTCCCTGCGGAACAATCACCAGCCCCACCTCCACACTCGAGAGTAAGGACAGCGGGATCATAGGTGAGAAATGGGGACCTAATCACCCCTGTCATTATCCTCCAATAGTGACATAGACTTTATAGCCAGAGGAGGCATACAGTCGTGGAAAAAATTATTAGACCACCCTTGTTCTCTTCAATTTCTTGTTCGTTTTAATGCCTGGTACAACTAACAAATAACTTGTGTACCGTTTTTGTATTTGAGGCACATTCCTACACTTTTATAGGACGATGATGAATAAGCTACTGAAATGATTTGACTGAAATGTTGGTCTTTACTGCTGTTGAAAACCACCTGTGGTGCCTCTGCTAAAACAGTAAAAATGTTAGGAATGTCAGTGATGAGCCAAGTCACCTGTAGATCTGCTCGAAATCCTGGCAGAGTGGGTTGATAGAAATACCAATAGTCAGAAACATGGGTATCCTGCCCCAGAGCTGAGAATGACATTTAAGCTAACAATTATTGATTGTAGGAAGAACTGCAGTTTAATTATCTTTTTCTGTATTTTTTGCCTTTAGTAGGATACACATAAAATTATTTATTTATGCAAATACAGTACAGCTAATAAACAACAGAATGAACAGGGCAGGTCTGACATAAATAACCTGAAGTATACATAGAAATCATTAATAATGATTTGTACCAGTAGATGTTAATTGCCTCAAGATTGCATTAAAAGAGTGTCAGTCAAATCTCATGCAGTGGGAAATAATGTGGAAATAGTGATGTAAATATGACATTTGTTACTTTGAACCAGTTGTTTTTATACAGGTGAATGGAGATGATTATCATGATTATACAAATGCTAATTATGCCACAGACCTTCCTAGAGCAATGATGAGAATCTCCTGCCACTTTTTAAGTTACCATTAGCTGCTTCATTTGATGGTTTTAATAAGAGCAAAGGTAAAATCAAAGGCTCTGCCGACAACTTACTCGAAATTATTCCATTTATCCAGCTCAATGCACCGTCAGTGAAGAGATTCATTAATTGTTGCCTCTTAGAGTATTTCCATTGAGGCTACGTATTTTTTCTACTTTCACGGTTCAGAATTGTTTCCTGCTATACTGGTGATTTAGACAAAGAAGTCATACCCATAGTGCCATTCATCATTTTACTAAACCTGCTGTTTTTTCTCAGACTGAATAACATTTGTATTAAATTGTATTCATCCTTTACCATTTGTCAGTTATTGGGTTTATATAAAGCTGTTCCGTTAGCAGGAAGCTCTGAAGTGAAGGTTGTCACATTTTGACATTGTACCATATCTCCAGTAATATGCTTGTAAGACATCTGTGGATTTACACAAGCTGACAGGAAGATGACATAATTTATTAATGTATTTATCTGTCTGCCATTTCTTCTTGCAAAGCTTCCAGCGGCTGTACACATGCTAGGAATTCAATTTGAAGATTGGGTGTGAATACAGTTAGATTAGAGGATTCAATGGTGAATTACTACTGT
>JAPTYQ010000015.1:26385333-26428825 GCA_029814465.1 Ostorhinchus cyanosoma | reverse complement strand
CCCATCTCTGACGTAGAGTAGGCGTAGTCATAGTGAACTCCTCTGACTTGAAAGGCAAGGAAGTGGGTAGAGTGATGATTGACAAGTCAGGCTGATAAAGGTGATAAGTGGTTGGAGCAGAGGAGCTCAGTCCACTTCCCCGGTCTGTCATGGGAAACACTGAACAGTAGGTTTCAAAGGGCAGATATGCCCAAGGAAAAAAAAGAATAATATTTTCATCAGAATTTGACCTGACAAATATGCAGCTTCAAAGTCGCTGCAAGCTCAGACTTCAATGTATTATATGTAGGTTTTATCTGTCAGCGGTGATGTGCAAGAATAGGAAGGAATTCAGAGACTCCGGGGAGGAAAATTATTAAAGGTGCGAACTGGAGAGAAGGATCTGAGAGATACTGCATGACTCGACAAAAGGAAAAATGGTTAATGTGCAGAAAGCATCATCACAGACAGAAAGGGAAAAGGGTGTGGAATTAAACCACTTAAGCGAGTCAAACCAAGCCTTAGCTCATTCTTTGCCTATCAGTGGATGTGTTTCAGTGTCGGTTTTACTCTCTTCACTGGAGAAAATTCAAAGGGATCACGTTGCAATAAAAGACAAAAGCCTCATCCTGTGGTCGGCTGATGTCAGTATGGGGTTTTAGTGGTGATTTTCTCCACAGGACGGTGTTCTCTCTTTTCTTTTTGCATTGGTCTCATGCTGGTTCACACAGATCACATCAACCCTTTTACCTCATGTTTGCATCTCATATTCTTCATGCATTCATTTATGTTTCTCCGGATTTCACTTTGTCTTTTTTCACATGCCTTTCTCTCACCTCCCCTCGCCTCTCCAACCAGGATCACTTGAGAAACTCAGTTTATGCCCTTTAATATTGTTACGCTCTTTACATCCTAACCAGGCTCTGATAATCTACTGTTCATATTGCCTTTATTTACTCTCTGGCATGGATCTGTGCAAATGTGTGCAGAATGTAGAGCGGCGTGTATGCATATGTCAAAAAAGAAAGGGGCTTGACGCTGTCTTGGAAGGAGTTGCATTCATTTAGCCAGAGCCTGATGCTGTGGATGCTGTGATGGGCTGTGCACAAGAGAGGGGACAGTCAAGCCCTCTGCTCAGCAGCTGAATGCTGCCAGTTTGCCTGCATGGGAGCACTGGGGCAGAGAAAACGCTTTTGTGCCCTCTGCGAGTTCATCCACTGGGAGCACTCTCCAGAGATTTAGCTAAGGGTCTGCACCTTGCCTTCTTGTCTGTATATCGGGGACAAGGGAAGGGCTGACTGTCTGTCCTTCAGGCTCTGCTCAGTGGTGTAAGTAGCGCTTCATTTTACCTGTAGGCTTAGATTTGGTAAAGAATAAATGCTCTGTTGTCCTAGACTGACTTAGGATTATCTGCATTTACTTAGTTTTTTTTTTTTGTTCTTTTACACCACATTCACAGTTATTGATTAAAGCACCTCCTGCTGTAGTAATCACAAGGGTCTTCTTTTATTTTATTGAAAGCTGTATTGATGGCATGGTCTTCAATTACTCTGTTGTTGTTGCTGTTGTCAGCAGAGAGGGTCTAATTAATGGGACATTCCATGAACTAAGTTAGCGGCCAAGTGAGGGAGCGAAGAGAAGAGAAGAGTTGAGTGTTTGTGACAGTCTCTGCCAGCTGAGGCTGATGAAGTAGAAAGTAGAGGCTTTGATTCTCCTCCTCAACAGGGCCAAGAGAGCGTGGATCACCATGGTGATAGTATTGAACAGCAAGGGAAAAGAAATGTCTTGTTGCACTAATGTACATGTTTATTGTATTAAAAGACCATGTCTCATATTTTTAAAAGTTGAATTGCCTCAGTTACAGGCTCAAGGGAGTGTATCTACAGAATGTAATACTAGATCAGCACATCCTGCTTTTGGACTTGAATCCAGGGCTGTAACAACGCAGTGATAAAAGCTATTGCAGTAACTCATTTTTAATTTTTTTGTTTTGCTTTTTTGTTTTGTTTTCATGCATCTTACAGATTTCCAACTTTTAGAATTAAGAATTAGAGGTTTGTTTGTCATATGATATTAAACTCCTTATCTTTAGGTCAGCAGATTATTAAAGTCACTTAGTGCTGACAGAAATTATAAATAAAAATTTTGAGATGAATTGGTGAATAATTTAATTCACCAGATAATCAGCAGATTAATCTCTAATGTAGATAATCTCTAGATGAATTGGTCTAAAATCGGTTGAGAGTACAGTGAAGCTCCAAACTAACTTCTTACTTGATTTCAGAGAAATAACTAATTGTGAAACGTCAGTTAATTCTGTACAGATGGATTTCACCTGTTTTGTCTAAGTAAGATAAAGGTAATTTGGCCTCTACAGCCCAACAGCTGTGTTTTTGGGGACGGATCTCGCGCTGCTACGTGCACAGCTGTCAACTCAAATCAGTGAAAAAAGAGCATTTCTGTGCTGTCGCAGAGATTCTGCCATTCTCTCTACTACATATTACCAGTACCTGCACATAGCGCCTCAAGCAAACTACAAATGTCAGAGCACACTGGGTTACCTCTCCTTCACTCATCTTCTCTCGGAGATGTCACATGTCGCAGAATTTCACTTACGTGTATGTGTGTCTGTGTGCGTGTCTGTGCTGCTCTTTACAGTTGATGTGACAGTTCAGTTGTATAACTCTATGTGAACTCTGTCTTCCTCTACAGCGACCAGTTCCACAAAGCTGGAAGACCTGAGCTTTCTTGATGAGCAGCGTAACACTCCCCTGCGGACATCTATTCGCCTGCCGTGGCATAATACCGGAGGAAGGCCACCTCAGGACTCCAAAGGTTAGTGCTCTTAAAACTCAGAGGGAATGATGCATCCGCAGGGTTCAGGCTCAGACCCAGCCAGTTCTCCAGCTGATAAACTCACTTCGAGATTGTGACAATATTGCCACGCTTTTTGTTCATTTCTCAGTGTGTCATAGAGTTAGTTCTGTCAGCTTTCACATATTTGTCTGCGTTGCTGTCAGCAGATTGAATCATCAGTTGTAAAACAGAAAAACTGCAGGCTGTCAGAAAAAGTGTTGAAACCGTGATTTGGAATGGTGACTCTTTTACCCCTTTGGAGGAATTTCTAAGAAGGTCTGCAATTTGTCATTTAAGGTGGGGGAAAAATGTCACCCCACCTACTACATGATTTTAATGTGTGCGACAAAATCAACAGGAGTTTCAATCAGGGTCACAGGGAGCTGAAAGGTCACATGTAGATGTAAGAGATGACAATAGATTATATACCTCGGCAGGACAGAGCATCATGAGATGCCCGTACAGAATCATGTAACGCTTGGAAAGGGTCTTTTTATTTATTTTTTAAATTTCCTTACCATATAACACAAGTGTACCTTAAAAAATCAATATCACTTTATGTGTGTTTTATATTTGGAACAGGGGACTGAAGCCCAGCGGCGCTCTTCAGATCAACCAAACTCACTGGCAATAACAGCAATTCTGCAATTGCCTGTCTTTTTTTTTTCCCCAGATGAATCCAGTGATTTCAAAATAATCAGTCAGAATAGTTTTTATTGCCAGATACGGTAAAGAGTGCTTTTACAGTATGAAGAATTAGTTGTGGTGACAGATGAAAACACAGTGGCAGGAAAGGCAAGGGAAAGAAATAACAGTACTATCGCTATATGTGCCGTTTTAAAGAATAAACATACTATTCTTGCCATATACACCGCTATGTACTTCATAGAATCAATAATACTGGTCATGAGTGTGTGTTTTTGTGGTGCGATGCCCTGCTCAAATGGGGCATTATGACATTTTTCATTCACCGTCAGAAAATGAATGAAGTTTTTCAGGCTGTGACTGAAGAGCACATGGGTACATCTGTGTTTAAAGAGAGTTAACAGAAATTTATTTAATAATGAAATATAATGACCTAATGACCTAATAATCCCAAATGGTTCACTCTACATCAGCCTCAACATCAGAATCCTCAAGATTAGTTTAAAATATCCTAAATGATCCATTCTCACCTGTAAATGTCTAAATTTTCTCTGTTGTCATCAGTATTGTTGCGTTTTATCACATTTGAATCTTATGATTTAGCTCAAAACCTGGTTTTAATGTTTAAAAACCCCAAAAGGTCAACACTTTTCATTGCTCCTACTTCAATTAAACCTGGTGTGAGACCGTAGAAACTAAAGCAAACACTTTCATCTTGTAGCACAAACACCGCTGCATTGACTGATGCTAATCCCTCAATATCAGAAAGCCGGCCGAAGAATTGGAGCCTCTGCACAGAGATGAGATAATTTTAGGTTTTCTCCAACCACCCGCCTTTATCTTGTTAAATGTTGTGAACCCGTAGCCTCACAGTGAAATCCCACAGAGTAAATATTTGATGAGACATTAATATTTTAATATGACATCATTAGATACTCCAACTTCAGATTCTTTTTTCCACACCCCTTTAAACATGTTGCTTGAGAGGCATTATGTTAGTATTTAATATCCCTGTTGATGCAATATCTCAATTTTTTCAGACATAAGAAATAAAGTAGTTAATTTTCCTAAAGCAGATGAGAGGATGGATAACAGGTTGAGCCAATGGTATCATCAATTTCAAGAGCAGATAACAGGATTTGTTAATATTTTGTCATAAGTAAATACTCATCTAAATTTCTGTATGTTAAACTTTTGATTCAATTCTTTTTGGAGTAAATGATGAAAGAGAACAACAAATGAGTTCATCAGATAGATATATAATGGATTCTGTTATAATTATATCTAAGACATTAGAAAGTTGGAAAAGTTTCATCAGAATATGAAACTTTATTTTTAAAACAATATAAAATTTATGTTGTCTTTTCTATGATTGCACCCATTCGCACTTGGTAATGTGCTTGTTTTGCTTTGCAGAGGCTCATTTATGCATCCATTCAGAGAAAGTCTAGTGTTTATATTGTGAACAAAGAAGCTTACTTATCAATAGATACTTTTTTGGACCACAGGCATGGACCCTTTTCAAAGGAATCATTTTTCTCGCTGCTTGAATAGTAGTAATAATAAGATTGACTACTAACAATAGAAGAAAGCGTTTCCTACGAGGCATCAGCAGCAGTGTACTCATACCATACTCACAGTTGGTTTCAGCTTTAAGGTAGGTCCATTAAAGGTTAATCAGTGAAACAATACTCTTAGAGCCATTTCTTTCAGCAAAAACATGGTTGAAATTATATCAAAGCAGTCCCTCAGAAAATGTGTTATTGAATTACATGGCGATACGATGCAGTTATCTTGTATTAATTGAGGCTGAATTAGAATCCTGCTTTAGTCTGATTGATATTCCAGTATGAAAAAATAGTCTAACACCACCACATACCACATGTTTTGTCTGAAATAATGATCTCATTCGCAATTTTATTTCCTTTCCCTTTTCCGCAGCTCGTTTTTCTCCCTACAAACCTGCGGACATTATGCTTAAACCGCTGCTGTTTGAGGTGCCCAGCATCACCACAGACTCTGTATTCGTCGGCCGAGATTGGCTGTTTCAGGAGCTGGAGGATGTCCTGAAGGCCAGCGAGTCCACAGAGAGCCACGGCGCCGTAGTGGTGGGCAGCGTGGGATATGGAAAAACGGCTATCATCTCTCGGCTAGTCGCACTAAGCTGCCACGGAGGTCGCATGCGCCAGATCGCCTCCAACAGTCCCAGTGCCTCTCCAAAAAGTAAACAGTTTGTATTAGTTGCCTTTAGATATGAGCAGTGCATTACTTTTTGATCAGTCTTATTATATGAGTGTGTTAATACTAGTTTGTGGAAGGTGAGTATCCAATGGGAGTGCATCCACTAACACTAATGATGCCCCCATCGGCTAAAGCTGCTGTGAAATAACAAAATAAGGCTTTAGCTTCCTGGAAGGCTTATCCACCTGAACAGCATAGAACAATATAGTCTTTAAACTTATTATAATTATTATTAAGGATAGGGATTGATAAGAATTTAGTGGTTCTGTTATCAGTTTCACTTATTGATTCAATGCCCGTCAATGGATTCTCATTGAATTATGGAATAAACTATAATGCAAAATGGCTCTTTAATGTCAAATATGCACTAACATTTTGCATTTGATTTGAACATAGGTTATGAAATTTATAGTTAAAGGAGTATGAGGGCTACCTGCTGCCGCCTCTGGGCCTTATCATCATGTGAATGTAATTCTGGGACATGGAGATTATTTCTCAACAATAGTAAAGCAGGTTTATACAGTGAAATGTTGCTAACATTAACAGTACCGACAGATCCTGGAGGAGTGTAATATTTGGATGCGACAGAGGACTATATGCTCCACTTCTAGAGTCACCGCCACTTTCGCTATAAGAAGTAAAACAAATACTTTACATTTGTTTAGTTTAATTGGATACTGTTGTTTCTGCACTTTGGAGGTATTGCCCCTTTGTCATAATGGAAGCTCTGCAACTGTTGCAAATGGCCCTAGTGTCTATTGTCTTTATTGGTGAAATATAAAATACTTTAGAGCACAACCAAAATATTGAAATGACGTGTTATGCATTTGACGTGATGACGTTGCCGATAAGTGGAATCGTTAAACAAGCAAACTAACAATTCCAAGCACCTGAGCTACCGGGAAGTGGTTCTCTATAAGAACCGTTTCTCGACTCCCATCCCGACTTATTATAGTTCTTCTAGTTGTAAGTGTAACACAAGCATATGCCACTTAAATGCAGACATTCTAGTGTATATTTTTAGCGTATAGAAATGACTCAGTCCCTCCGTCTCTGCCAGGTGGTGGTGGACAAAGCACAGAACTACCCCTCAGCCAGCCCCCACAGCCCACTCCACCCTCCAGTGCTTCGAATACACTGAGGACCAACAGCTGCCCAGGGACCCCAGAGATACAGCGGCGTAGAGAGGAGGCTGTCAGACGCCTGGCTGCAAAGGTAAGTCTTCACCCAGAGCATCAACATTCAAGATCAGTCCTTGTGCCATAGTTCTGAATCCTTAAAGACAATGATCCATCCCTTAAAACAAACATTTACCTTTAATTATGTATTGCAGCCTTATCAAAATGCTTATTACGCCTTCACATGAGAAGAAAGTTTTTGGAGTGAATCATCATGAGATGTAGAGATCTGATGTGTGCAGTGAACAATTTAGATACTCTTAATCCTTGAAATTCTTGGGAAATATGTCTGCTTCTCTTTTCTTAAGTGTAATCATTGAAACCGGTTTCTTATTACAGAGATGGCGGTGGAATACAGAGTTGCCTTTAGTATGTTTGAAATGCACTGCAGAAACCTGATGCTGGCACTGCTCAGTTGATTTATTTGTGTGTGTGTGTTTGTTTAAGATTTATGCTTGTTTATGTTCGTTTGTTTGAAATCCAGGCGATGAAATATGGATGGGTGTTTTGAAATCTGCCGAGATTATGAAAGACAGCTCCACCAGTTGTCTTATCACAGACCTTTAATATTACAGCCGTATTCGATTTGAGCTGCAGTGGGCTTAGGTAAAGAGCTGGCCGAAAAATATTCAATATTAATGTCAGCAGCATCTCAGTA
This sequence comes from Ostorhinchus cyanosoma, assembly GCA_029814465.1. Classification (NCBI taxonomy): domain Eukaryota; kingdom Metazoa; phylum Chordata; class Actinopteri; order Kurtiformes; family Apogonidae; genus Ostorhinchus; species Ostorhinchus cyanosoma. The sequence continues at coordinate 26,421,268 of JAPTYQ010000015.1, read as the reverse complement.
CTGCAGTGTGAATCTGGAAAAAAAAAAGTGTGAAGCTGCAAAACCTCAGCTCAGGTCTTTAGTCTGCCCTTTTAGCTCACAGATGGAAGCCATTTCTCTCATGTTCTCTGTAGTCCACCACAGGGTCTTCCTCTGGGCTGGCAATGGAACACTCCAACAAGAAAGGCAGAATAACTTCAGGGAAGCTGTTTTTGTGTGTGTATGGCACACAAACATATAAAACTGCACTACCTTTCATTAATGTCTTTGCACCATCATCTCATTATCTAAAAGAAAGACCTAATCCAATTTCAACTTGGTAATTTTTCATTCTGTGTGAAGTGTCATCATGCAGTTTTCGCAAATTCTTGACGATATTGCAGTAACGATGTGATTTAAGGTAAATACTCTCAGATATAGTCAAAAATATAGATGAACAGCATGAAATTCGTACAGAAAAAAAAAAAAAACATGCGTCTTGTGTGGTTTATTAACGCTTGTCTCTGACACAGTTGGCAGCAAAGACAGAAACAGGAAAACAAGGAAAGGTAAACTAAATATCTCTCCCGTGCTTTCTCCAATTATGACGGAAATTGTTCAGTGGGCACTCTAGCTGTCTGCAATATCCTCTACTTAATGCACTTTGATTTGGTACCTGGAGTGACTTCTTGCTGCTGCCTTTTTGGTTTATAATCATTAGTTCCACATTTGGGGCTGCTGCTATCAGGCCTGTCATGGAGATTTGGTGTTGTTTATTTATATTTTATATTTTAATATCTATCATCCGGAAACTTCAGCGCCCATTTAGCGTTGCGACTACTGAGCGTGTCTGTCCTTTTGTGTTGTTTTTATGGCATCGATAAGTCGCACAGCTGCACATCCAGTGTGTTCAATTTGGAAATACAGTATATATTGAATTCACAGTGGCATTCATTTGTGTTGAAAAGCTTTGCAATAGCAAGTCTTTAGTTGTGTTCATGCCTCCTAATAAGGCTGGACTTTGTATTGATCCTCTTTCATTCTTATTTTCGGATGTTGCAGGTGACACTGTCCCTTTGCACCTTCGGGGCTTAGTCTCTCACCCTTTCATGCAGCCCTCGTTGGTGGTGAAAAGGTGCATGAGCCAAATAGAGTACAGTTCGCCTCTGCCACTGGGAATACTAAAGTGCATGGACCAGACAGCTGACTTCATGCCACTGAGGCACATTTGAATATCTGTGTAACCCAAGCAATATCCCTCAAGCCAATTATTGTGTAAAGTGTTTCCAACTGGCGCGCTCACAGGGGCTCTGTTCCTGTGATGTGTGATGCAACACTGAGCAGCTTCTGTCAAATTCTGTCAGCTCTTTTTAATCATTGATTTGAAAGTGGTCTCAAAACAGGGGCACCGAGGACATTAGATTTTATGTTTTAGCACAACTTTTATATCTGCTTTATACGACGGAGGCACACTTTAAGTTGTTTCTCAAACAATGAATATACTTACACCAGCTTCTGCAGGTGCACTGCAGAATGTTGCATCATTATGTGATTTTTATGACTCATTGATGAGGCAGTAGTCTGTATAGCTGGCACAGTATATCAACTATATAACTTTCACTTTAATGTCTTTGTTGGCTATCTATATAGCTTTATAAAAGGAGGTAAATCACTGCGTTTACTGAACATCATGTCACTGCTTCCATCTGTGGGGTTTTTTTTATTGCGTAGTTCCAAAGAAACCTTCGTCTGACACATAATATGCCCGTGAGAAAAGTGCTCCAGCCTGTTAGATGTCTGGTTGGGATATTATGTTCCTTCAGTAATCACAGCATCACAACCCTGTTTCTTTGTGCGAAATGCAATTAACTGAGGCAGCGTTGTAGTGGACTGGTTTGCACTGTTGGCATAGACCACATTTTGCAAAAGAATCTGTATCAAATTCCACATTTGATTATTATTTGGCTCCCGGCTTTAGTCTGTGCCTTTCCAGAACCTGGTCATCACTGTTGCTTGAGCAGCAGACGGCAGCAGAGGAACAGGTCACCTGCTCCTCCGCCTGCTGCCCCTGGAAGTGTGTCAGCTCCTCCAGGTTGGACTGTAATTAGAACAGAGTCATATATCCCCAGGGCATCTCTCCACCTTTTCCCACCCTCCCTGTCCCTTTCTTTTCCTTCTAAATCAGACGTCCTTTGGAACACAGCAGCAACCTGTTCTCAAACAGAAGATCCCACTTTTAGAAGTACACCTGGGATCCACCGCCACCTTTTTATAGTAGTGCTTATCTACGGTGCTCAGGCATTACCTAGTTACTTCATCTACCCTCTGTTTGGATCAGGTTGGATCAAATTATGTCTCCTGTTTGGCTGGACAGATGATGACGCTTTATCACGAATATGATCATGAAAAGGCATTAGACACTAATCTAAATCCTTGTTTAAATGTTCTTGGATTTACATATTTTTATTTCTAAAAACACAACTAATTTATACTTTGATTACCCCTGGTTTTAGTGGTTTTAATTCCTCCCAAATCTGAAATAATCCCCTTCTTTTTTTCTTTTCTTCTTGTGTTTCCTTTTACAGGTGGTAGCATATCACTACTGCCAAGCAGATAACACATACACTTGCTTGGTACCAGAGTTTGTACATAGTATTGCGGCTCTGCTATGCAGAGCACATCAGCTTAGTGCATACCGGGAGCTTTTGCTGAAGGAACCTCACCTCCAAAGCATGCTCAGCCTGCGTTCGTGTGTCCAAGACCCCATGGCCGCGTTCCGGAGGGGGGTCCTGGAACCACTAGCCAATCTTCGAAAAGGTAAAACACTGTTGTATCATTTACTGTTTTCTTCGGCCACAGGCTACTTTGGGCTGATTTATGAAAAGTACAGTACTAAATGTTTCTGTAGAAGTATTCATCTTCCAAATTTCCATGCTAAGTTATTACAAAATTTCACACAAATTTGACCAGAATAAAATGATGCAATTCTAACTTTTTATATCGATAAAATCATAATATTCTGTTCATTATTCAACTCTCATAACAGAATGGGAGAGCTTGTCCATATTTTACATTTGGTCAGTCAGCTGCAAGGAGGTAATTCTAGTCTATTCAGAGAAAATGCAACTTGACATTTCAGCAGAGAGCGAAGCAGGTACAGTTACTGTGCAGTTGATAAATATAAGTAAAGGGCCTCTACTCACTCTCACCATACCTCTGAGAGACCTGAGTTCATTTACTGCAGAAAAAAAACCTCTGCACTCTTACCACAGGGCAGTTGGTAACGGAAATATAGTGCACTGTATCTCAGTGTTTATTGTCCTGTCTGTTTTTCAGAGCGGAAGATTCCAGAGGAGGACCACGTCATACTGATAGATGGGCTGAATGAAGCCGAGTTCCATAAGCCCGACTACGGTGACACGATCGCCTCTTTCATCACTAAGATCATCACCAAGTTCCCGTCCTGGCTCAAACTGGTGGTTACTGTCCGGGTTAACCTGCTGGTAAGGAAGGGCTGGGGTCGTCCTGTCACACTATCTTGCATTTTCTTAGAATATGAAAAAATAATTATTGTCTAGTCTTATTAAATGTAAAAGTTACAATCAAACCATTTCTGATGTATTTTAGAACAGTTGTCGAAATGAAATGTACCAAAACTCAAGTTAAATCTGCCGTCATTTGTTGGCAGTGTCACTGACTGACATCAGACCTTGTAGATTTTGACGAGTGTCAAAGTTGAAACGTTTTATGAGCTGTCGTCCATGTCACAGTCTACTCTCTGCAGAGTTGTATTGTCAGGCATATCCTGGAACAATCGAGAAGGAATTGTAGCATCAGTGGCTCTGAAACCAAGCCTGCATGACAGGAAATAAGCAGTCAGTCACTTTGTGCGGAACAGCTCAGAGCTATAGTGACACTTGGTCTACCAGTTGCAAGGATGTGTGAGACCTGTGTTGAACTCACTCTGGTGATAGCTGAAGCTCTGACATGTCCGATGAGCCACGAGACAGCTGATTTCTTTGGTGGGGAGAATGACTGAGCTTGGGATAATAACATGATGGCTGAGTGACTGACATCAAGAACTCTAGTTATTAATGTCTAAGGCAGTGTCTTTTAGTATTCAGTGCATGCAAACTTAAGTCCATTTCTTTTTATCAGGAATTTTTGAGGCATAATTAAAATTTGGTTGATGTTATGGTTCTTTGGATGTTGTTAATCAGTGTCGCAACAGTGACATTTTGTATTCAGCTCATATGTCGCAAGATAACTTTATAGTGTGAATAGATTCTTTTAGGAGGCCGAGTGAATGACATACAGTCCTGTTCACCTAAAACATTAACAGTGAAGCAGTGTTAAAACATTCATGTCCAAACCTCTGTACTGTACAGTGTGCTTTTGTGTGGTACAGTGTCAGAGTAAGTTGAGCCATACTAAATAAATAAAAAGGAAGACTCAGTCATATAGCAGACAGAAAGATATTCCAGATAATACTCTGTACATCTGATGAAACCATGCTTCTTTGACTGCAACTGTGAGACCAGATTAGTATGAAAAGTGTGAAAACGCCACAGTATTGTTTAGCCGACATAGAAAACAGACTAAATAGACATATGGAATCCCAACAGAGAGCCACGGTTCATGTAGTTGACCTTGCTTGATTCATATCGGTGTGGTGTTGCTAACACTTCTCTCATGGATTATGATCAGTATACATCTGTACATGCACATGTGTTTGTGTTTGTGTGCTTTCGCTGTTCTTTTTCATAGCGAGGGAGGGGGAAGTGTTATCTCACTGAGGCAATGTTTCTCTAGCCTCAGACAGGCAGAGGATTGGAGGATTAAGGTGCATTGATTTCTTCAACCCCCAGGACATAGATTGAAATGTGAGCTCCAGCTCAGGCCTGTACTTGCTGGCTAGAAGTGTTCCTGTTCTGCCCCCCCACCCACCCAACATCCCTCCACACAACCATCCTATCCATCCCCTGGCTCTTAATACTGTGTTTTGTAGTCCTGTTTTCCTCCTAGCCACATTTCCAGCAGTAACAAGTGTCTGCTTTAGCCTGATAGCGCAGCATGTTTGCTTCCCCACTGCTCGTAAAGACACTCCTGATAGCACAAAGTTTTACACACAGCAGGGCTTATAATGAGAGGAATTTAGGGGCCTCATTCTTTTGTTTGCCCGATGTGCTCATATAAATACAATTTATAATACACAGGCTCACAAGAAGAATATTATTATTCTGTTACTAAGCTAGAATTTGAAAAATGTATACACAGCTCATCTGATATAACTTCTCACATGACAGTTTATATTCACAATAGTTGTCCACTGTTGTGATTATTTGATACAGGTCAAGAAAATCCCATATTCTCATTGATTTCAATGCCAATATTTGGGTTTTTAGGAGGATTTTGATACATACAGTTGTGGAAAAAATTATTTGACAACCCTTGTTTTCTTCATTTTCTTGTTCATTTTAATGCCTGGTACAACTAAAGGTGCATTTGTTTGGACAATTATAATGATAACAACAAAAATAGCTCATAAGAGTTTAATTTCAGAGCTGATATCTATCCATTTTCCATGTTTTGTTGACAATAACCAAAATCATATCAGTTCTTGCATCAATATCTATGGCATTGTACTGACAAAAACAGTGTTTTTGGCATTCCATGTTTCTTTTCTTCCTTTTTTTAGTCCCATGATACACACAGGAGTTAGTACTTGATTGCATAACCATTGTTTTTGATGACTTTTGATGGTCTAATAATTTTTTCCGAGACTGTATACAGCACATTCAGAATATGCATTACATCTGAGGGTTTGATATGTTTAAATATTACAATTCCATTCATTTGATAGCTGCCTGTAAACAAATGTATTGGTATTAGCGATGTAAAAAAAAAAAAAAAAAAAAACTGAATAAGAATATTGTGTCTTCCATAGGAGATCACCAGCCTGCTCCCCTTCACCAAGATCTCCCTGGATGATTTTTCTGACAACAAAGAGATAAGCAATGACCTCAACGCATATATCCAGTACCGAATCAATGGCAGCAAAGACATCATGAACAACATAAGTCTGAATGGCAAGGCTGACCCTCTCACGGTTGGCAAGCTCAGCAGCCACCTGATCTCTCGCAGCCAGGGCTCATACCTGTATCTCAAACTCACCCTGGATCTGTTCGAGAGAGGCCACCTGGTGATCAAGAGCGCCAGCTACAAAGTCGTGCCCGTCTCAGTGGCTGAGCTCTACCAATTACAGTGCAACATGAAGTTCATGACTAATTCAGCCTTCGAGCGTTCGCTGCCAATCCTCAATGTGGCGCTCGCCTCACTGCATCCCATGACGGACGAGCAGCTGTTCCAGGCCATCAACGCCGGCTTCATTCAAGGAGAGCTGCCATGGGAGGACTTCCAACAACGCATGGAGTTACTCTCATGCTTCCTCATCAAACGCCGAGACAAGACGCGCATGTTCTGCCACCCGTCCTTCAGAGAGTGGCTTGTATGGAGAGCTGATGGAGAGAGTACAGACTTCCTCTGTGACCCCAGGTTTGTCAGACTTTAAGATGTAGTCATTTGACTCTGCATTTGGAACGTTACAGGCACGGCAAGTCTGAAATACATCGTAACATATTCTCTTAAGACCAAAAAATCTGTCAGGGAAGCCAAAATAATTTCATGATCATAATTATTTGGTATTTAGTTGAATTATTGTAAAAAATGTTATGTTAAAAGGAAGCAATTCAGCAAAATATGTATGTATTAACAGATAAGATCAATAGAAAAAGTAAATATGAGGTGGCTTCATATTTTAGATTTGCCTTCATAGAAATCATAGAACCTGTTTCACAGAAAAAAATAATGTGAACAAACAAATAGAACAGATGTTCAATTTGGACTTTTTGTGTAGTAAGAAAGTAGCTCATAACTGAAGAGTGCACCATGACTCATTTCAGAGTAAAGTGCATAATTGAGTTTGAGATGTTTCAGGACTTCTTTGTAATCAGAGAGTACTCTATTTATAATGAAGTTGCTAATATAATGAACTATAGCGTTTTCTTTTTGTTCAAGGAATGAATGATTCATGAGGACATTCGAAGATCTATGCTGCACATGAAATACTTGAATGAAATTATAATGAAAAACTGGCAATGAAATATCTAGTCATTGGTTTTAAGAAGGATGAGTTTCATTCTATGAACCCAGGCTACTTTGTCTGGAATGCCTATAAACGAGACAGTTAAAACTATGTTTTTTTTGTGGATTGGGGGGGGGGGGGTTGCGCTTCATTGTCTTCAGCCATTAAAGTACATTCATAGGAGACATTCATTTGCAACAAGTTACCTCTGTTTCCTGCTCTTTCCCTCTGGCTTATCTGCTTACTGTTTTGTACTGCCTAATTGTAATTCAAGAGACCTCTCACTTTACTTTTCACAGTTAATAAATTCGATGATGTCACTTTGGTTAGCCTTTTTCCTCCCTGCTGCTCTTATGCATCACCTCTGCTCACACAGTAGTGTTCCTAAGTGGACCAGAGCCGAGCTTCATATCGTGGACATTCATAGCCTTCCAACTCCGTCATTAAAGCACAAAGAGTTGGAGCCTGGCACAGGGAATGCACATGCACACAAAAGCTGCTGCACCGTCTTTCTGTTTGTGCCTGGGCGCGAAGAGAGAGAATTTTAACCAGATCAAAATGATCTGCAATCATGCGTGTCCTTTTAATGAAGTTCTGCATTAATTAACGCCAGAGTGCCTCAGTGAAGAAGGAAAAGAGAGCCCAGGGGTTTTTCACTCTTCCTATCCTTCCTGAATATCAGTTGGATGTTGTTCAATATTTTTTGCTCATTCATGGCCAGGCTGAGTGAAATGAATACTTCTCCATATCACCTTCCTGACCAGAATGAGCAAACACAAATCAGAGTTTGTAGATTTCAAAGAAAATGAAAAGTGAATCCGAAAAGCTTGAAAAACCATAGTTGGATGCGTAGTTGTATCCTCTTGAGACCCAGCAATGCATTTTTGTCGTCTGTAGGAGACAAGAGTTTCACAGCTTTACTTAAAAATGCTGTCCACTGCAAAAAATGTACCTAAAAAAAGACTGTTGCAATATGCTGTTTCCAATCAAGACAATTATTTAATGTAAAAAAGCCAACTCTTTTATTTTCCTGGGTCATTGGAGGATATACAAACAAAAACATTGATGGGATGTTGTATTTCTGACACATTCCCTCTTTTTTTTTTCCCCCTCATCCAGGACCGGTCATGCTCTCATGGCCTTCATGCTGTCTCGTCAAGAGGGGAAACTGAATCGACAGCAGACGATGGAGCTGGGACACCACATCCTCAAAGCGCACATCTTCAAGGTAGATCTCCAGCGCCCACATGCCCTTTGATTCATATCTGGTTGAATTTCTTTCCCTCTCTTCCTCATTTTGGTCGTCTCTTTCATTTTTGTATCATGAGTACGGTTCACAGAAGGTAAGCGTTTCTTTTGACATCTCACATGTTGAAGGAAATGCCGACATCTTGTGCAGCTGTGTAGATGTGTGGGTATGTTTGTGCATTGATGTATGCATATGTGTGTTTGCATGCAGGGCCTGAGTAAGAAAACAGGTGTGTCATCCAGTGTGCTGCAGGCTTTATGGATCAGCAGTAGCACTGACGGCCTTTCTGCAGCCTTGGCGTCTCTGAGGAACCTTTACACACCCAACGTCAAGGTGAGACTTCTCAGTTTTCAAGTCCTATCACTCATGTTTACCTTTTAGATATAATAATGAAAGGGCTGCATTTTTTTTCTCCAAACTTTCTTCCTGTTACCAATATTCTTTAAAAAAAAAAAAAACCTCACTTAAATAGCTGATAAATTAAAACATATGCACATATTGCACCTAATTACGAGTAGAACTGTGTATTATCATTATAGTCTCAGTGAAAGCTTTTATATTTCTCCAGATTCAGTTGATTTATTACATAGTTAACTCAGAACAAAGAGGTCCATGCAGTCAGCATTAAGATGACTTTGGCGTACATGAGACTAATGCATCATTTTCATCTTCTCATCTTTTGTCTGCAATGCCAAGAGTGAATGCATTACCAGAACGACAGATGTGTAAATGAACAAATAAATAATCATTAGAGTGACGGGAGCAATTAAACGGATTGCGGAACAAGCTGCCCTCATTATTTTATTTTTTTTTTTTACTGTTCCTAGTGTGTGTGTCCATCTTCGCCTACAGAGCATTTGCCTTTTTCTCGTAACAGCTCAGAGTCACATAAATTCTTTAATAATTCCCCGGTGAATACATTTTAGAGCAGCAGCAGTTGTTTTCTAGGTTAATTTAAATCCATTTAAGGGCAGCGTGTGTTACTTGGTCAGGATTACAGTTGTACATCGGATACCACCCACTTAAATGATCAAAAAAAAAAAAAGAAGAAATAATGATTTACTATATTCATCTAGTGCCACAAAATGTTGTTTTCTGTTGTCAGTTGTTTGCTTAGAAACAAATATTCACTGATTCGTTTTTTCAGATACTGCAGAGAGGTTTTCATATGAGCAATGAAGAAAATGAAAAATGTTTAGAGGGAAGCAGACAGGCGAGAGAGGTGATGAAATGCACGTCAGAGTGAAGAAAAAGAGAGAATGTGAAGCTTTTCAAGGTTAATTTGTGATTATGAGAGAGAAAAATAGGACTATTTACTTTTTTTTGTAAGATACATCCTTTGTCACTTGTAAATGAATGGAATCTGCTGTAAGCCTTTTTCATATTAGTGATTTTATCTCTGTTTTTTGTAACTGTAATGTGAAAAACTCAAGGCTATCCACAGAGCTCCACACTAGTTTTTCCACTAATAGCACTAAGGCTTCTTACTGAGACGCATTCACATTTCCATTCATTCTACCTTATTTTTATTACTGATAAAAGCAGTAAGTATCTGTGTATCAATCAAATGATTTGGCTGATTCTTCTGCGCTGTAGAGCTCTGTTGTTATGTGCAAATGATTAAAAAACACATCACAGAGCCTCGTTTGACTGACTTTTTCTTATTTGACTGACTTTTTTTGTTGGTCAACAGCCAAGCAAGAGTGAAAATACTTCGTTCAGACAAAGTTAAGTGACTTAAAGGACAATTGTGACAAGAGTCTGTTGTTAGGTCTATGCTCTAATCACTCCTTATCTCACTCCTTCTTGCTCCCTCCTGGTGTTTCATATGATACGATGATGAAAAAGATAGCGCTCTTAGCTGTAAAATTTGGTGGCTCCATCGCCAAAAGGTCATAAAATCTGACTAAACGGTTGCATCTGGAGTCAGAGTTACTTATAACTTGGAAGAACAGTCATAGTTTTGTCTCAAAGTGAGAAACCCGTTGGCCTTTTTTCCATGCGAAGTCCATTACGTCGAGATGATGTAGAGCGTCTTGAAGCAAAATGATCCTACATTTTTCTTTGTCATTAGTTTTAGTGTTTGAGTGGGGTCTTATCACTGTTTGTCATCCTCACTGTCCATTTGCAAGTTATTGTGTGTAATTGTAGCATCACTCATAGAGACAGTTACAGAATGACCCCGTGGTGTCCTCTGGGAAAACGGCAAATCACTGCTAATTTATTCCACTGTGGGTCCTAGAAGTACACACTATTTTATTTCCTCTTGTATCTTCGTATTTTTTTTTTTTTTTTAATTAAAGCAGGCAGTTATTTTTGATTTACCTCGTCATGCACAGGAAGAACAAACTAATAATTCTATATGCTCCTGTGACCCAGGAAAGTAAAAGTTTGGCCTTTTTTACATTAAATAATTGTCCTGACTGTAAACAGCAGCATGCTACAGTTTTTTCAGATATTTTTTTTATTGAATGTCCTTGCTGTGAAACTCTCGCCCCCTTACAGAAGACAAAAATCCACTGCTGGGGCTCAAGAGGATACAGTGTAATATGATGACTTCATTTTAGATCTGACTTTTGACACAAGAGCACAGAAACAACAAGAGCTATACAGTGAAATTACTTTTAAATCCAATCTGACCGGCTTTAATTCCTCTGTTTTTGACAGTGTATTGTATGTCTTTGTTTATTGGTCACATTAATAGCCTCTGAATGAAACAACAACAAAAAAAAAAACCTGATGGTAGATACAACGCGTGCACAGATGGTAATGCTTTGATAACATTGTTTCAACACCAGCTGTCCTTGTTTGTGTTTTCATTTGTACAATCAGGTGAGCCGTCTGCTGATGCTCGGAGGGGCGAACGTCAACTACCGTACGGAGGTCCTCAACAACGCTCCAGTGCTTTGCGTCCAGTGCCACCTCGGTCACCAGGAAATCGTCTCCCTGCTGCTGGAGTTCGGAGCCAGTGTGGACGTCGTGGCCGAAAACAACATGAGCCCCCTGTGCTTCTCGGCTGCTGCGGGGCACTTGGGTCTGGTCATGCTTCTCTGCAAGAGGGGGTCAAAGGTCAGGAGTCGCTTCTTCCACAACTGAAAAATACGCCACAACTACAGTCCCTGCATTTTACTTCAACAGTGTGATGTTTCTGTCAGGTTGATCATATAGATAAGAGCGGCCAGTGCGCGTTGGTCCACGCCTCCCTGCGAGGCCACCTTGAGATCATCCAGTACCTGCTGGAGCTGGAGTGGAGCGCTGAGCAGGACTGTGCTCTGAAGAACAAAGCCCTGCAGCAGGCTTTGATAGGAGCCTCCAGCATGGGACACACACAGGTCCGACCGCCACATACACACAACATGCATTAGTGAACAATGAACCTCACGACAATGATGAAGAACCTGAGATGAGGTTGTCTTAATGAACAATACATCATTAATAAAAGGCACGTCTAAGCAAATACTGCCTAAACAGGGTGCGTATATGGCAAATTTTACATTCTTGAAAAACTAGATGGAAAAGGAGAGAAAAAGTCAAATGTTTTGTTAATCCCAGTCATAGCAAACAGGACTCAAACGTTGTACTGTACTAATAAAATGCAGTCTAGACCTGGGGGTCAACCTCATTTTAGATCAGGGGCCACATACAGCCCAATTTGATCTCCAGTGGGCCTGACCAGTAAAATAACAACAGTGAAATTAGTAAAATTACATCATAGGAATGTTGATATGTACAAATTATCATAGAAAAAAATGTGAATAACGAACAACCTGAAATTTCTTAAGAAAAATAAATGCAATTCAAACAATATCATATCATTTACACATGTGTATTACAACTTACAGATCACTGTGGAACTACAAATACACAAAACATTTAATAAAAGGGAGAGAATATTGTTAAAATTAGACTTCTCTTCTTCTTAAGACATTTCAGATTGTTCATATTTATTCAGGTTATTCACATTTTTTGTGGAAGGACATTGTCTAAATGTAAACATTTTCATGTAATTTTACTTTTTTGTACATAAAACAAAGACAAAAATTTGGAGTAGTCATTATTTATAGGTTATTATGATAGTATTCTTCTGGTTCGACCCACTTCAGATCAAATTGGTCAGTATGTGGCCCATGAATTAAAATGATTTGACACCATTGACTGTTAATGTCATTTTGCATTTCACGGACCGGATTGGACCCTTTGGCGAGTCGGTTTTGGCCCACGGGTCGTTTCTTCGACACTCCTGGCCTAGATGATTTGTTTTAATGGTGGTTCTGGTGGTTTACGGTTCCAGGCACCAATGGTTGATATAATTCATAAGGAAAAAAAAAAGGAGTCAGGGTCACGGGCTGAGCAGTTTGGAGAATGGATGGGAGGAAAGTGATACGGGCTAGAAATTAATAATAATGATACATTTTATTTACATAACACTTGCTAAGCAGAGAGCGTAAAGGGCTTTCCAGAAGAAATACAATAAAACACAATGATGGGATATAATAAAATTAAAGCGGAGTATGAAACAAGGCAATGAATAAAATAAGAGTTAGAGGAGATAGTAGTAAAAGTAGTGGCATTAAAACACCAAAATTTTATGCCTGAATGCTAAAATGTTACTGCAACATTTGTCTTCTAATTATAGGTGTCAGCATAAATGTAGAAGCAGTAACTTGATAGAGGACTGATATCCTAGAAGTTATGTAGTTTCTACATTTGTTGAATCAGACTTGCACTGTAGGAACACAAATATACAGTTGTGGAAAAAATTATTAGACCATCGAAAGTCATCAAAAACAATGGTTATGCAATCAAGTAGAACTCCTGTGTGTATCATGTGACTAAAACAGACAGAAAAGAAAACATGGAATGAATAAAAGCACTTGTTTTTGTCAGTACAATGCCATTGATACTGATGTAAGACCTGAAGTGATTTAGGTTATTATCAAGAAAACATGGAAAATGGACAGATATCAGCTCTGAAATTAAACTACTATGAGCTATTTTTCTTATTATATTTGCCCAAACAAATGTACCTTTACTTGCACCAGGCATTAAAATGAACAAGAAACTGAAGAAAACAAGGGTGGTCTTATAAAGTTTTCATGACTGTAGTGTATACAGTCGTCTGTCATCAGTAGATCAGCTGATTTTTAACTGGTTCACCCTCAGGACCCACTTTTTCCCACGGTCATCAAGTCATGACCCACTTTCATAGAATTCAGAGGAATAGACTCATAAACAAAAATGTTCAGTGTCATTGTGAGCCTTTTAAACAAAATACACACACAATAATAAACAACGCAACAGTACAATTGAGTTTACACACAAAATATGTAAGATTTACAAACACAAAATGTTAAGAACAAGCGGTGTGTGTTTCAGTTCTACGTGACACCTCAGTGTTGTTTTACTTCTGTGTCACACATACCCGAGGGTTTCACTCTGCTTTTGCCGTCAATGTTTGTAAAACTATATTTAACACACTCATATTTGTGTTGCTGCGTCTTACCTATAAATGTCTATCAGTCAAATGTTTGCTTCACCATGGCAACCACCGGCTCCTTACAACTGTGATACATCTGTCAAACTAGAATTCCAACATTAGATTCAACATCAGATCCAATATTCAAAGTGATAAAAAGCCACTTAAAAGCTTTTTTTTTTTTTAAACCACACATCTTGCAAATGTTCCGTAAAATCATTTCTGGACCAAAGTGAGCAGCTTCCCACAAGGATCACAGCAACTAGAGACAGAATCAGAACACATCTTGTTTGCACTGATGATGATTTGGAGTTGGAGGTGTTGCTCGGCCTTGCTGGACTCATGGATCGATCACTGCGCAGCGCCTTCAACTGTTGGGCTGCAATGCAGGCTCAAGGTTTATTTTAGCATCCTCATTAGTTGGGCCGAGATCTCGAGGTCTTACTTAGAATAAGAGGAACGGGCAAAGTAAAGCCGTCACTGCATATGTAGAGGAAGACCCTAACAGGCTTTTATGAATCAGATCGGCCTTGATTTGCATAGTCCAGCAAGCAGCCGCTCTCCAGTCTGCTGTGATTAATTAATAAGAATTTACTCAGGCAGATTTTCAATCCTATAAAGATTATTTCAGCGTCTAATTCTGTGTGATTCTGTGGCCAAATCAGCATGCAGTACAAGCTCTTGTAGGTTTATATGATATCTTATGCTGAAACAGTGTGTCATTAATCTAAGTTTCTTTTTTGGCAGGTTGTGAGGGGCTTGCTGGCGTTGAATAATGAGCATGCTGTGCAAATTGATAGCCATGACACTCTGTGGGGAGAGACAGGTATGTTTTCATCAATCTTTTTGCATTACTTTGCTCTCTTATTTATTATCACCTGCTGTTTTATCATTCTGGACCCCACTGCTGTAATTGTAAGCTGCAGGGGAAGCTCTCTCTTCCGCACAGAAAAAAGCTCTGTGTGTTTCCGAGGCTGTTGAGTGCACATGCATTTTTCTGTCTACTTCACATTCTCTCATGCCGTACGTTCTGCTAAAAGCATTACTTACTGCGGTCATGAGGCCTTGTGCTCCGAGTTTGGTCAACACAGCGTTTCTCCTAAATGATTTTCCAACATGCAGCATATCCCCGTGGTGCTCCTTTGTTTAGTTACTGACATCATTTTGGAAAATTTGAAGTTCACCATGTTAAGTATAGTCACGTTTAGATATGCCTTCATTTAGATTCAGTTTATACATGTAGCTGATTTTATGTGTTGCTTCTTTTTTTTTTTTAAAGTTATTTGTGACTAATGAGTAAAGTAACACTGACAAAAAAACACAAAAAGA
Source organism: Ostorhinchus cyanosoma (assembly GCA_029814465.1). NCBI lineage: Eukaryota > Metazoa > Chordata > Actinopteri > Kurtiformes > Apogonidae > Ostorhinchus > Ostorhinchus cyanosoma. The sequence goes on along the minus strand of JAPTYQ010000015.1, from coordinate 26,406,112 downwards.
AATATTTTGTTGTGTAGGACCTACACAGCAGATCTTAAGAGTGACATTTGGCTTTTTTTAAATGGAATTATGGATTTTCAAACATTTCCCTGTGCTCTACCTAAACTGTAAATGCTCTGCTTGGGTCTGAATTCTTCATTAATTCAACTCAACAGGTCCATCTCCAACACTATTTCTGAGTAATGACACCAGAAAGGTCGTTTTGAGCGCTGGTCCTTTAAATGCAAATGAGCCACTTCACACCCCGCCCCCTCCAGGTTGTTGACTAGGCTTTCTGTCCCATTCAACCACTTGTGTTCATTAATACAAACAACAACTGAACATTTTAAGTAATCGGTTTGAAGTTTGGACATATTTTTAATTTTTACTACAACCGCTGCTGCTGATAAACAATTACGTCGTACTTGGACAAATGTTCGTCTGAAGTCTTGACCTTATACGTACAAATGTTGTGACATAAATAGTTATAAAATGTAACAAATTAAGAGGAACTTAAAACAGGTTGTAGAAATCCACTTAATCTTCGCCAAAATGAATATAAAGATAGTTTTGAAGCACCTGGAGGGTTCAAATTCAAACTTTTTGAACTATTTGGGTCCAAATACACAAATAAATGAACCAAAGACTAATAAAAGTGGGTTTAGCAAAATATGAGCCCTTTAATGTATTTGTGACTAATGAGTAAAGCAACACTGATATAAAAACACAGAAAGCAGTATTTTGTTGTACAGGATCTACACAGCGGATCTTAAAGATAAACAAAATTACCATCAATCTGCAAAAAAAAAAACTATGAATAGAACCATGAATGAATACCAATTTAAGTGCTAAAAATATTAAGAGTCAGAGCTTCAGAATTTCATGTAATTTCTCCATTGACGTGTTTATCTTCCGCTTCGAGACTTCAATAATCGATAAATACAAACGTCCAGAGCGCCACCTTTTCTTATTCGACAACAGCGTCTGATGCTATTTTTCTACAAAAGCATACGAGAATAGATGAAAAAGGGATAATTTTAATAATAGTTTCTTTGTCAGCCTGAGCCGGTGGGATTTAACACTAAAAGTTTGGCGCTGTCGAAATGTAGGTCAGCCCATTAGAAGAGAGGCTGCCCACGGTGGAGTTACTGGTGCTTTTGATTGGCTAAATGACAGCAGGTCTTCAGAGCTCATTACAGTCATCACTCTGAAATGTTCCTTTCTAAATCTCCCGCTGTTCGGTGTCCACTGATACGAATGGAGTCTTTGTTCCGAGTGGAATCAAAAGATGTTGTTTTTTTTTCTGAGCTGGAAACATTTGAGGCTTTAGGTTATACCGCTGGATCTGATTCGTTTATACACAAAATACCTGTCGTAATCTCCCGAACGCTGACGATCTGAGGCTCTCTTTATAATCAGATAATGTGAAGTGGTAAGTTGTGCGTGTTACTGCAGAGTTAAGGCACCACTACCTGAAACAAACAAAGTTCCAAACATCAGATATGACCCACTATAATGGCAGTCAAACCTCCACCAAGGCCCCATAATCCTCTAACGTTTTCACACTCTAATGTAAGCGAGAGCATCTTCTGGACACATTCAGGGGAGGTTTGAAACATACAGTAATGTCCAAATGTCAACATCAGGTTTGTTGGTTTCGTAATAACCAACTAATTTGACTACTTAGTCAAATCTGGACATATTATTAAAAAGAAAAAAAACAGCTTCTATAAACCAAAGTTGTTTGTATTTGTCTTTTACCCTTTTTTTTGTTTAGACAATATGAGATTTACTGCATTAATTTTCAGATTATTCTGGTCAGATGTTTCTACTTGTTTGTGCTACTTCTTGTCATTGGGTCAGGGGTCGCCTCGAAGTCGTGACTCTAACCTTTACAAACCCATTTAGTTAATTTGTTTTGTGTGTCCTTTAAGTGCACATATTTCCTGTATTTTCCTGTTGCATCTGAAAAAAGAGAAGGAGAAATAAATATATATGTGCACTTAAACCCCGCAAAAACAACAGAAACTAAACGTAGCTCAAGACTTCTGCACAGTTGTGTTGAATGTGCTCTGGGAAAAGGATTATTCAGGTGATGTCCTACCTGTGACAATGACATCTGAAAATTACAGTGTATCCAGAAATTATTCACAGGGCTATGCTTTTATTTATTTTTTCCTTTTTCATTTTCTTGTGGTGAAGCCTTATTCCAAAACAGATTAAATTCATTTTCTACTTCCAAATTCGACACACAATACCTCATAGTGACAAAGTGAAGAAAAAGTTTGTTTGAAACTTTCAAATTTATTAAAAGTCAAAAGCAAAAACTGTAACACGCACATAAGTATTCACAGTGTTTCCATGACGCTCAGAACTGCGCTCAGGTGGATTTTGTTTCCACTCATCAAACTTGCGACGCTTCCACAGCCTGACAGGAGTCCACCTGTGGTCAGTTCAGCTGATTGGACAGGATTTGGAAGGACTGTGTGTTACAGTCGCTTTATGAACCACTGCACCGGAACACTTTTTTTCCTCTGTGACGAAATTTAATATCTACAGGTCAGAAATTCACACACGTGTTTTGAGCACTAAAAGATTTAATCAACACACTAATAATAACTCGTCGCATCAAAATTTAAGCCAGGGTCTCCAACTGCACTTACCTGGGAGCCGTTTGAGGTAGAGTCTGGCTCAGGCTGGGCCGCATTAAGTATTCCACACAAAAAGGGTTTCTTTACGTTACTACATTACTCACCTTCTTTGACGGGCTTTCCAGACCTACCGATCGTCTCACTCACCACGAAGCTGCTTCGACTGCTGCTTCATTCATTTGTTTGCTTTCTTGAATAAATCTTGTGGCCTCAATAGACATTTTTTTAAAACTGGCGACCCGGTTCTTTCTCTCATCTCCCTGGTATTTTGTAAACTTCTCAGCATGTCTACTTGAGTAATGACGTCAGACGTATTCCTTATACAACGCAACTTTCTTTGTGCATATGAGACACGTAGGGGTGCCCATGTGCTCCACAAAAAATATTCTGTCTCCCACTTTTCCTGAAGTTGCCTGTGCTCGTTGCCAACCTTTTTCGTCACGGCACATTTTGACAGAGACATGACTGGAACTGGGTGATGGCATATATTTTCCATCCACTTGGTGTCACTCTGGAATCTGTGTCGACTAAGTGACTGACGTTCATACCTCCGCAGGTACTTTACGGTTGACTAGCTTGACAACCGTTGACAACAAATGCCACCAGAAGCTGTCACGAGACTATCCACGGTAGCCCATAAGTCATCCAAATAAATAAAATAAAAGCGTGGCAAGACTCAGCAAAAAGGTGCGTTTGAGAACTACGCGTGGGCCACACTAACACTAAACTGTGATGTCATGTAGAGGGCCACAAAATATCATCCTACAGGCCTGAATTGGTCCCCGGGCCATGACTTTGAGGTTTATCAATTGCATCACTGTGTTTGAAAGCAATCATTCCACCCTTAAAACTGTGTCTTTGAGCTACACAGTGGATTATATTTACAAAGAAACATGTCCAAGGCAGCCTGTTGTTCTTGAAATGAAAGCGCACGCTGTCTTTCGCTGTAGATGAGCTTGTTTGTTTGCGTCGCACAGAGAAGTGAGATGTGATCCCCAGGCATCACTTTGGACAGACGTGGAGACCCATTGTAATGCAGGGTGTGAACAGACGTGTTTAAAGCCAGTGTTAATCCTTTCAAGTCGACTTGTTACCCAGGTCCTCAGACGCCCTCCTCCTGGGCCGACACAATACATTTCCAGGGTGCCAATTGCTTCAGCTCCTCAGTTCTGTTTCAGAAGGTTCACGTAGCCCGTATATTCCTGGACAGAAACTCAATGTGGCGAGAGACGGACTGTTGCAGGCTTGTTGTTCACCTCTGTGTGAAGGAGTAGTTTGTTGACAAGGCTGAAAATAAGCTTAATACAAACTGATTTTCCTCACACGATCACCAACTTGTATTAAAGATGTAAGTTTGAGAAGAACAGTGAGGACCACATTATCGACATCGTCACACTCCATCACTTTCATCAACAAGGAATAAATATTTAGTTCTATCCCAAGACGTGGGTCACTCCCATGCAGTAAAAATGACTTAGCTCATGTTAGCTAGATGCAAACAGTACAGGTGATTACCGCGGATATAGATACATCAAGTTCAGTTTCATCGGATGCCTTTTCTGCCATTTACCAAGCAGATGTAATAAACCAACCAGGCAGCAGCTTGCACTCTGATACTGTAAAATCCTAAAAGAGTGATTTCCCTTTAAAAGTGCCGTTTCATCGTTGTTTCTGAAACAATCCCGTGATAAGAGCCTGTCTTTGTGGAAATATATTTCACATTTCTACTGCAGCGGAATATTACATCTCTATGCAAATGGGCCCACTGTCTCCTGTGTTCAAACAGAAGCCCATCTGTGCAAGCATCATCTTGGCGCTCCTCGTCTTGGGATGCAAAACACTTTCCTGTTAAGCAAAGAAAAGGCAGTTTAACTCTGCGATGTGTGCACCGGCAGCAGCAGGGTGTGACCTTTTCCTGATGGGTTTATATGAGACGGTAGCACTTCGCATGGTTTATTTAGCAGCTCATTCTCAGTAAGGTGCACACAAAATATGTTTGCATTGTGAGAACTGTTGTATTTTATCATCGCTTCATTCTCCTTGATGAATCTTGACTTATAAACACAAGGTCTCATTTACATACAGAAATCTGCTTACAGTACTTAATAATTTTTGTTTTTTCACTGAGGAGCAGAGCAATTTAAGCACTTGGAGAGAAACTTCCTCAGAGGTGGAAGCAAAACAGACTGCCAGCGTGCTCCGTACCAAACGTACTTCCTGTGCAGTGAAATTTCGCATCTGCTGTGTCCTCAGGCAAAGCAAACTTGCCATTTTACACATCGCAATCAATGCCTCAGTGAGTGGCACTTGCATATAAATTGCCAGCAACCTTTTATAATTGACATTTTGTTGATTATTGAATTGTATGACTGTAAGAAAATATGTTAGTAGCTTAACTAAAACAGAAACAAGTAAATTGGCTTCAATGTGTGGCACAAATAGAAAATAGAAGTGATAGAAGGTGTAATTCAGCGCATTCGTCAGGGATGAAAAAAGCTTGGAGGCTGTTTATTTTGTTCTGGTTCTGAAGTTGGTTAAAATGCCAGGTTACAGCCCTTCTTTTGTTGTTGGTTCTTTTGTGTCTCAGGCCAACTGGTGAATAAAGACATTATTTGGCAAGTTTACACTGCATATTTGTTTATCTGACAGTGATTTAGCGTCCCCTCCGTCAGGGCGACCTTGTAGGTGGGCTGCAGATGTAGGCAGAGCACAGCAGTGACAAGGATGTTGAATAACTTGCAAAAGATTAGATAAGATGGAATTTTGATATAACTTTATTGATCGCTGAAGAAGCAAACTACAGTTAAACCGTAAAATACCAGTAAATGTTTGCATCATGTCTGAGGAGCAGGAATGTTGAAAATGGAGATAATAAAGAAGTGAATCCATAGCACTTTAGATTGGAGTTCAGATCTGCTGGGAGTCATTGTTTCTGTTTGGTGCTGTGTGAAGATATCCACATTTTGAGCAGATGGAGGGTGGGGCTGCTTGGCTCAGATGACTCTTCATCCAGATGGATGATGTCAGTCAGATAAGGAGGCTCAGCGGCACCTCGAATCTCTCCGAGACAAATCTGAGAGGGGGAGTTATTCTGAATCCTGCAGTGGATCTCGCTGTTTGAGCAAACAGTGCTCAGTTAAGACCCTTCTGCTGCCGTACATCAGCATCCGCAGACTGACTGTAAGCACTGAACAGTCAGTGTTTGAGGGATGTGATCATTTTCTGGTTTAAAATGAATTAGTAACAACTAATTCCAGTTAATCTTGGTATGAAACATATTCAAAATATAAACAAGAAAATGGGTGTTTAACAGAACTGTTTGATTTCGTTGTTTAATGTTTGCCTGCTGATGCATAAAATGGCGTTGCACCCTCATCTCTCAGCACAAGCTCCAATGAGCTCAAGGCACGAATATAATGAGCTTAATAAGCAGAAGATAATTGTCTGTTTTAAACTCAATTAACACAACACAGCTTGATTTTCTCGACTAGTTTTAGCTCAGTGAAGAATACATTGATTTCTTGCATCGCAGACAAGTCTTTTTTTCTATGGTCATAAATAGAATAAATCTAAAGTGCATCGAGAATTCATAAGAGCTTTAGCAGGTGGTTTATCACTCAGAGGAGCTCGACCCTTTTGTCTAAATCTTACTTTCACACTGTTCTTTTTCCTTCTATTCTTTGCATCTATATTGCACCTGTATTATTGACATATATTCACATTTCTTGTCGACTTCTTGAAGTGCTGCATGTACCTGGGAATAGGAAAGGAACGTATGGAGATACACAAACTGCTACACAACGTCTCTAAACGCAGTGGCGTTAACTACATGTTTCTGTTTTTCCTGTCTTTAGCATTGACGGCGGCGGCAGGGAGGGGGAAGATGGAGGTGTGCAGCTTCCTGTTGGAGGAGGGGGCGGTGGTGCAGCAGGTGAACCGGCGGGGGGTGTCTCCTCTGTTCTGTGCCGTCAGACAGGGACACTGGCAGGTGAGACGGGCTTAATGGCTCTATTGTCCATGAAAAGCTGTAGCTTTTTGTATCCATAGCAACCATACTGCTTCAGACAACTAATGTTAACCACATCTCTTTGAAACTACATATATATATATGTGTGTGTGTTTATGTTTATTTATTCATTCATTTATTTATTCATTTTGAAATTAGGCACATATTGTATCTTTACTCCTCTACAGGTGTCAAGCAGCTTTATATTAGACAGTTTAATTCATGAATAATATGAATGTAAGGAACCACTTGTATTTAAGCCTGTATGAGACAAGACAATGGGCTTTTTACTGGTATCAAGGTTTCCACAGACCCTTAAAGAGTTAAATTTGATGAAGCTTAAATGAAACAGTTAATAAAAAAGTAATCTCTCAGTTCTCAGTGCTTCTTCAACACCTTTTTTTTTTAACATTGCTGTTTTGTGCCAGTGGATCAATGACATTACACAAGGTGAAGCAATATGAGTTATATCTATGTCCTTTTCTTTGTCCCACCTCTACAAAGCAGCTTATTTTACATACTCTGTTGACAGGCAGGATGTCTACAGATCCTTAAAAATCTAGTTCAGGGAAATGACTATGAGGCCTGTTGGACTGTTATCTTTGTGAATGTAAGATCTTAAATTTGACCAAAGACGCCTTGAAAAATGTCTTAAAAACTCATAAATTTGGCTTCCTCAAAGCTGCACACACACTGTTTTGTAAAAATAGAACATTCTGAAACCTGGTTGGAAGAGATTGAAGGTTTATTTTTAAGTGGAAAAACGCTTAAGGGTTGTTTGCTTCTGGCTATGGTTGGTGGTTAAAATGCCAAGTTGCAGCCCTGTTTTGTTTAGTCTGTTGATGAATAATGACGTTATTTAATTATTTTCTCTATTTATCCTTCAAGTTTGTTCATCTTTTCTCAGTCAGAGGTTCGAACATGGGCTGGAGCTTTAGTTACTGTTAACATTACAGTTCTCCTTTTCGTCCCGTAAAAACTACAGCTCCATAAGTATCATTTTTGAATGTTTGTGTTAAACTGAAGAATGAAGTATGCCTTTATAGACTGACAAAATTCTACTTCTTATGCCAAACAAGCCATTTAAAACCCTTTTGGATTAGCTGGAAAATGCATTGTTTGAGAGCAGGGTTTCCTGAACGCAGCTTGAGACCCAAAAGAGAAATTTGGTGTCTCCACAGGACCCAAACTTAGAAAAATACACAGTGTGTTGCCGTAAATCTACATCTGACTCTCCCGCTGTCAGAACAGGGCCTCTGAAAGTCTTTATTTTCTGTCATTTTTGGAGTTTGTTGCATCTTTTACATCATTTTAAAGCTTTTAAACCTTCCTTTTCATTTGCTTGTTACGACTGTTACCACTGACCCGTCTGCAACATTTCATTCATCTTTGCTGACGTTAACTCTTAACCTTATTCTGTTTTAATTAGGAAAATGAACTCACTTATCATAATATTACTATAAAGTTTCCTTTGCCAATTGGTGACTCAATAAAAACAGCTGCATGACCCATTTTATGTCCCAACTTTATGTTTGGGAAAAACACTTTCAGAGATACATGGTTCTCACAGTGACAGTACAAATGTGATACTTTACATCATGATGCGTTGCAGTAGATTCAACTATAACAGAATATAAAGTGGTTTCATGAAGTTCCACACTGACAGGGACCATGTTATGACACAGTGACTTCTTTTACTTGTAGTAGTGAGTTATTACTTTTTCTTATAGTGGAGTATTTTTATACCAGACTGATCTCACAAAATCGGGCGGTATGTCACACCAGTTCTTATGGCATTTGGCGTGCTATATGTACGCATTTTCCTCTTTTCACGTGTTATTCAACGCCATTTGATCACGTGTCAATGTACGCCATGATCTCCGATTCACATATCCGTAACCGCTAACCCTAACCGCTAACCCTAAACGTATTTGACGCAACATGAACATACACGTGTTAAGCTTATAATGTGTACAGATAACATTCCACTTTAATTCATGATATCATGTTGTTTTATACAAACAAAGGACATAAATTCATCTCCCTCCTGTTCTCTGTGCAGGTGGACATGTCTGACTGCTTTATTTTTGTCTGATCCTTAGATCGCGGAGTTGCTGTTGCAACACGGCGCCGACATTAACATCAGTGACAAGCAGGGCAGGACCCTACTGATGGTGGCCGCCTGCGAGGGTCACCTCAACACTGTCGAGTTTCTGCTTTCTAAAGGTGAGCAACGAGCGCAAACACCACCAGTCAACGTCAGCGGACAGTTTCATGATCGTTTGTCACGTGACTGCGCTTTGTCTCCCAGGTGCATCTTTAACTTCGATGGACAAGGAGGGACTGACGCCCCTGAGCTGGGCGTGTTTAAAAGGACATAAGAATGTAGTGCAGTTTTTAGTGGAGAAGGGTGCGGTCATCGACCACACGGACAAAAACGGACGGACTCCTCTGGACCTCGCGGCTTTCTATGGAGATGCTGAGATTGTACGTGACTAATAATGTGATGAGAACTCAATCACACGCACAGCTTGTGTTTTTATAGACGTGGCCACACACTGAACTCCACCCTTCACTTAACTGAAAACAACCCATTCCCATTATTGAACACATACTGCGCTGCATTAGCTCAGGCCTGGCTGTTAATGCAGGGTTTGTAACTCTGGCGGTCTCATGTAGGTCCAGTACTTGGTGGAGCGAGGAGCGGTGATAGAGCATGTGGACTACAGTGGGATGAGGCCTCTGGACCGGGCGATAGGGTGCAGGAACACTTCAGTGGTGGTGACTCTGCTGAAGAAAGGGGCTAAGCTGGGTGAGAACACCATTTTGGATTTTGACTTTATTTCTTGGCTGGAACTAAACATAAATGCAGATCAGATTGGTGTGCAGGTTCTCATTACTGTCACAGAGCTCTTCTGCCTGCTTTTATGTGTTTTATTTTCTCTCCGAGTTCATTTTTGTCTTGCTCAGTGTCTCACGGCTCTGAGAATAAGCTGAGTAATTGTGTGGAATGCTGTGGAAAAACCTAGTTTCCACTGCTGCTTATGTGTGTGTTTTCCCTTTTCCCAGTCTGTCAGTGCATGTGTGTGTCCTTCTGTTTCTCCCTCATGTGCTTCTTGGCTAATTTAAGAATGTGACTTATCACCTACATGACACATCCATAGAGTTATCTGGGTCTGCGCCTTATCTGCGCTGCACTCCGCTGTCTGACAAAACTCAAACGGTTTAATGGGCAGAGCCTTGAAATTTACTTTCCATCCAGTTACCGGTGTGATGAATGTAACGCTGGCAATTCAGAGTTGAGTGAAAAGCTAAAGTGTCTATAACTGTAAACTGTCACCTAATGCTTCGTAGCACATTTTCCTTGCATGACAAATGACTGCCCCTGTGGTTGCATGACCTCTTTTTTTTACTGAACTCTCTCATAACTCTTCCCTAACTGCTTTCAATAAACTAAGGCTACAGAACTTCTCCTTACGATCGATCAGGTACAATCTTTAGGTAACTTCTCCTTGTAACAGTTTCCTGAGAATACAGCAAGCAGCCGACACCTACGACAACATAACACATCTCCCTCCGCGTCTCCTTCTCTTACAGGGAACGCTGCTTGGGCCATGGCTACTTCCAAGCCCGATATCCTGATCATCCTGCTTCAGAAGCTAATGGAGGAAGGAAACCTGCTTTACAAGGTACAGATCACACAGAAATTCACTTGGAAAAAGTCACCTACAGGAGCGATGGCAGCTTGAAACGAAGACATGTGGAAGTGTAATAGTACAGATATCCACTAGAGACTGTTCCAGTAAATCCTGGCTCAAACTTGCCTCTAAAAACTGCAAATGTTCTTGTGGGTTAGTAAATCAGGAGTCATTCTGGCATAATTGGAGTCTATAATGTACTTACTGGTGGTCCTTTATGTACATGACTGCACCATTAGTAAGATTTCAGGGCGAACAGAAGGGCTTAAAGTCTGCCATTTGGACATGACAGGTGTGATTGACAGCTCGCTCGCCTGTAGAGTCAGCCTTTCTCAGCATTATTGAATAAAGCCTATTATTTCCTGACAGCTTGACTGTAGTCAGTGAACTAATAAGACCAAGTATTTTGTTACACAAATGTCGCATCAGGTTTACATGGTCTGTTGTAATTACACACACAACATGCCAACATATAAATAACGGTTAACTAACTAAGAGTAATTTTAATACGTAAACAGTCCAACTCATGAAGAAGAAGCATTAAGTTTCATTGAGCACTGGAACACAGTTCTGTTTGCCTTTAAGGCTTTAAAAATAAAAACTGCAAAAGGCAAATAAAATATAGATAACTTGAATATATAAAACCTTTTAATGAAATATGGAAAGAAATCACTGACAGGGACTACATTTACATGCACAAAATAAAAAGACAAAGTCCCTAATAAGCTGTTTACACGACTAATGAAATGAATATTCCCTAATATGCTCATTTACATGCAGCTGTGCTCAACCCATTAGAAATAAAATTTGATTAAAACTTAAATTGAAAATAGCTTCCCTCTTTCATTCCACCCTTCTGGAAAAGGTCAGCTTTTCAATATTTGTTCACATTTATAAACCTGTTGATATTCTCTGTCATGCTTAACAGTAAGGATGTTTCTCTTCACGTTCAGAAATGTTTTTTTTTTTTCTTTAAGTGAATACGTCTCTACCAGACAAGATCTTTGTCTTTATTTTGTCTAAACCGTGTCTGTGTGTCACAACTTGCAATAATTTTGATTCATTTATCAAATACGCTGTATACATGCATGCCCATAGAATCCTCATAAAACCACAATAATATCAGCATATCCCACATCATCGTCAGAAAATTCTCTATTTGGAAATATTCAGAATATCCAAAAGGAACACAATCAGATGTATCAGCTGAAGTTTGGCGCCTTAAACAGTCACATGTATCATTAAACCACAGCTGAAGAAAGAGGCACAGTGGAATGACGTCACCACCGCCACACCTCAAACAATCGAAAATGACTCCTGTTAGTTTCATCCATGTTTTTGTACAAGGACTTTATTATCGTGAATATGCAAAAATAGATCCAGTTAGCTGAAGTAATGGTGATAGGAGCTGTCTGATGAACTGGGACATGTGCAGGGTTTACCCAGCCTTTACCTGTTGGTAGCTGGGATGGGCTCAGGAAACCCCCACGACCATTTTGAGGATGAAGCACTTTGGAAAATGAATGAATGAATGAGCGAGCAAGCACTGTATGGAGGGGAGTGTATGTTATTCTCTTGATGGATGCAACTCCTGAATGTAATTACTAATCTCATATTTTTCTGATGACAGTGTGTTTTTTTAATAATGTTTCTTGTTTTTAGATCTGCATTGTTAATAATGTAAACTGTGATTTTCATGTACATCATGTATTGCCCTATGTGGACCCCAGGAAGATTAACTAGTCTAGGCTTCAGATCAGTAGTTCACAAACCAAAGGATGACATCACACTGGTCACGTCCGTCTGATTTTATACAGACTGACTCTACAGATCACTCAGTGGAGGTAAAATAAGCACAGGGCTTTATAAGAATTAGGTCAATCATAGCAATGAAATCAGATGTTTGCACTGATTTGCGGCAGATGAAGGACCGAAATGAAAAGTTGGAGTCCGTTTACCAAAGGAACCGTGATCGATGCCTGACATTTAACAGATTGAGATTTGTGGCAGGAGGACAGACCCGTCAGGTGGAACATGTGTGTTATAGGTGGTTGGTTGTGTGTTGTGTTGTGTGTGATTGATGAGTGGGGAGTATCTGGTGGATACCTCAGCCTGCTTCTCCCCCACATCTGCTACTGCTGCTGCTTTCTTCTTTTTCCGTTTCTTCTGCCTCTGTTCTCTTCCTCACTGCACGTTTGCCCTCCATGTGTCCTCCAGAAAGGGAAGATGAAAGAGGCGGCCCAGAGGTACCAGTACGCCCTCCGGAAGTTTCCTAGAGAAGGCTTTGGTGATGACCTGAAGGCATTTAAAGACCTGAGGGTTTCTCTGTACCTCAATCTCTCCCGCTGTCGCAGAAAAACCAATGTAAGCCTCTCACGAGACACTCCGCTTTTTAGTTTCTCAGCTGGATCTGTATTTTTAATGACTTTAAATAATGCATTCCATTCAGCAGATTTTCATTTGTTAGTGTAATTAACATCAGGGCACGTCATTAAATAGATATTTGCAGAGGAATATGCCTCCTTCTAGGAAAGCCTTCCTCATTATTTGTGAAATCTTACGAACTACAGAGTGGATATGCGTCTAAACAGGACAGCATGTGGAATGATGGGAGCATGTGTGCTTGTTAGTGTTCAGATGGTAGCAGAAAGGAGGCGAAGAGAAAACTACAAGCATTCTGGGCAATTGACTCAAATCTTCTTGTGAAACAGTTTCTGCTGCTGCATGTGCCAGTCGGTGTGTTCACTCAGCCAGAGTTTAACTGTGCTGAGCTGCTGAACCACAGCGTGCTTATATTCTACGTAAATGGAGCTACGAAATAATATCTATCAAACAGGAAATCTGAACACTTGAAAACATTTACAATTTAATCCTAAAAAAAATGAAGCAAAAAATTACAACTGAGCAAATGTTTCAGATTCTTCATTTGGAAAATAACACTGGACATTAATAGACAGTACTGTGCAAAAGTCTTAGGCCACATCTAGGCTTGGTATTTTTGCAGGGTTGAAATGAGCACACACATTGTCTGATTCTCTTTTCTTCAGATTACTACATGAAATATGTGCACAGCCTTAAAGACACACAAAAAACTGAGCTAAATGGATTCTAAAGGATAAAGTCAGTATTTATTTTGACCCCTGACCCCATGACAAGAAGCAGCACAATTAGAAACATCTGACATGGTGTAAAATATCGGAACATGAACGCAAAAAATCTCATTTGTCTGAACAAAAGGGTTAAAGACATGTTAAATCTAAAGGGAGCTCACACTAAATACGACCTCTTTGCTTTATAGAGGCAGTTTTTTTTTTAACCTGAAACATTATTTTTACTGCTGCACATACTTCTCATATATCCAGCTTGGATCTTAATACAGACACTAAGAAATGCATATGTTTGATTATTAGAACTGAACCAAAAAACCTAGTGTTGGACCAGGACTTTGCACTGTTTGGTATTTCAGCTCTTTAACCTTAACTGACAAAGATCAGACAATATCTGGATTCGTAATGGTTCAGGAGCCAGAATCCAGACCTGAACCCCTTTGAGAATATTTGAGATGTGATGAAGATGACTTTACAGAGTGGTCAGACTCTTCATCATCAATAAAAGACCTTTGGCAAAAAATGTATACCAACTAATGCACAATACAAGTAGTGACAGGCACAACAAACCCCGCCCCTCACACCTATTGTAGCTTATTTGGCATCGATCCAGCTGATGTCATCATGTCTATGCGTGTGCTGATGTCAGCATATCAATTGACACTATGTTTGTGCCAGGTTTGAAGTAAATTGAAACAAAATTGATGTTTTTATAGACATTTGAAATTTTTGTCTATCATAAGTAAATGGGAGAAAAAAGAGATAAAAAAAATTTTTTTAAACTTTGACCTTCTGTTCCCAAAATATAACCCAGGCTTTTCTCAGTACATGTAATGAATTCCATTGAAAAATATATGACCTTAAAACACTATTTGAAAAATTCTGCTTTAACTGTATTTTTTTCTTTTTAGCCCTTAATTTTTAAATGTGTCCCTCAGAGCTAAAGTTCATCATTAGTATGTGTACTCTATCCTCAACAATTGTTTTGGCAGCAATTTTTCACCGGGTTGAGTAGAAATTAGTACTGAGCATCCAAAAACCCCTTTGGATGATTTTCCACGTGTATTCATGTAGATAGGTGTTACTGAAAAAACTAATTAAATAAAATACATGTAAATTAAAACAATCCTTAATGGAAAATGTGGCGTTTTGGGCACCGTAGCAGTACTTAACAGGATCTAAGGCAGAATTAAGTCAGTGTTATGCATCTTTGTATGATACTCAAGACTAGTAGAGATATAAACTTTAAGGATCCTTAAGGTTTCTTGGATGTTCAGAGAAAATTTCAAGCAAATACAGTTAAAAAAAAAAAAGAAAAAAAGAAGCAATTTGTGAGGCTTAGAGAACAAATAATATTGATGAAATTGATGATTAATAAAATTTAACTGCAGGCCAAAACTTCTAAGTTGGTGATTAAAAAAGTGTTGGAGTAGAGCTGGAGGGTTTTACACGGTGAAGGTCTCATGAATTAAAACCTGTTTTCAACAGTAACTGCAGGATCAGTTTGTCAGATATTAAGATGTAATTTAATTTAATGATGGCGATTCTTGTGTAGGATTTTGGAATGGCTGAAGAGTTTGCAACAAAGGCACTGGAGCTAAAACCCAAATCCTACGAGGCCTACTACGCCCGAGCCAGAGCTAAGAGGAGCAGCAGGTAAACTCTTCAGGACAGCGTCACCGCTTGTTGCCGGTGAGTTATGTGTTCTGGGTCTGCTCATCCTGTTTCTCCGTCCTGTTCACAGACAGTTCACAGCGGCCCTGGCCGACTTGCATGAAGCCGCCAAGCTCTGCCCCAATAACCGCGAGATCCGCCGTCTGCTGGCTCGAGTTGAGGAAGAGTGTAAACAGATGCAGCGCACTCAGACCAAAGGAGGCCTTGCTGCTGCCGCCGCATCGAACCAGGCGACAGGGGGCCACGAATCTGACAAGGAGCAGGACGAGGGCCAGGAGGAGCCTTCAGAGCACAGCCTGTCCAGGAGCATGGAGGGCCAAAGAGACATTCTGGAAGAGGAGGACGAAGAGGAGGAGGACGACGATGACGACAAAGAGGAGGTCTCACAGCACAGCAGGACGGCCGAGGCCTGCTGGTCTCAGAACAGTTACCCCTTCACCAGAGTCCTACCCCCTGAGCCTGTCAATAACAGTCACGGTGTGGGCCCCTGCTCCCCCCCAGGCCCCAGCAGGCTTCCTCCTCACCGCTACCCTAGGGAACACCGCGAGGCACTGGCCCAGCAGGGCCTGGTCCTGCAGCCCACCAAGCAGGCCCAGATAGTCAAGACCAACCAGCACATGAGCTCCATGCAGGCAGTTGGGGGGGCAGTGGGGGGGCGCTCGACCGCCCCAAAGTCTCAGTATGCCCCCTCCAGTCCTTTACCCAGTAGACACATGTCCAGCATGTTGAAAGCTGGTCCCGGAATCGACATCAGCCCTCTGCCGACTCCAGCTGACGAGCCTGTGTATGAGAACCGCGCGGTGTTGGCGGTCGCCTCCACCTCGTTGGGCTACAGCATCGATAACGACAACTTCCTCCCCTCACAGGCGTCGTACACCTCCTGCAGCAGCACAAAGGCTCTGGTTCAAGACCGGCTGTCGGCACACTCTGCATCCTCTCTGGACGGACTGGCCTGCTCCGGTCCTGGACCTCAGGGGAACCACACCGACCCAGGAAAGGAAGTGATGGGTGGAACAGTGGGATCCCAGGGAGCAGCCGGAGGCATCAGCATGCGTGTGTCCAGTTCTACCAGCAGCCTGGCGTCCAGCAGCAGCCTCTCAGACAGCGGCAAGCTGGGACCCGACGTTCGCAACAAGATCTCAGACAAGACGAAGCACAGCCAACAGGCGAGTTCTACAACAGAGTACAAACCCAGACCTTTCATGGGCATCACCGACAAGACGGCAAGATTTCAGCAGCAAACGCAGCAGCACCACAGCATGCAGAGTCACCAGAGCCTGCAGCCCGCCGGCCACAGCTGGCTCAACCACACATCTGACAGCATGGTGTGTCACAACATGTCAGCTCTGGGCCTGCAGCCCATCGACTGTGAGCTGCCGTACGCCAAAACAGTGAGCACTTACCAAGAGCAGCACAAACCTCCGCCGCCTCATGGTGCTATGGCAATGAGCAGCTTACAAAACGGAATTCACGTCAGTGAATTCACTGAGAAGTTCTGCCAGGCCGCCAACTGTTACAAAGAGTCCAAGCCAACGATGGCTCTGCCGCACACGTACATGGACAGTAAACCCAAGCAGCCGGGCCTCGGCCGAGATAATCCTGCCATTCACGTAGCTTCGATGAAACCAAAGCGATCATTTATAGAGTCAAACGTGTAGATACTCGTTCTGTCTCGCATACAGTCCACGACATGCACACATTTACAAAAATCTAAAGCAAGAAGTTGTTTTCATTTCTGTCTATCCTAGAAAGTCTACGGCGTTACTTTTAGACCTTGTGAGAAGTGCAGTGTGCAAGCTGTTTGTTTTCCAGGGTGAATACAGACGGCAAGCAGTAAATGCTCCAGATTTCTCTCGTCCCAACCTGCCGCTTTTGGCTGTCAGCTTCTGTTACATGACAACATGTCCCCCGTCATTCAGCCAAGCTGGAGACATTGCACTGAAGGATGTATTTGGGCATGTTCTGTACAGTTCTTAACAAAATCATGACAGCAAGCACTTTATACACAGTTGGGCTGCTCAAGTGCTTAGACAACATACAGTCACAGTATAAGGTTATTACTGACTAGTTTTAGGAGTGAATGGGGAGAGGGTTTAAACTGTGTTCATTACGTCCATGGTGCTGAGAGAAAAGACAGAAGTAGAAGAAAGTGTAAAGGATGGGCATTCCTGTGTATTTCTAAGATGTTCTAGATCCTCCTGTTGTGTATATTCTATAAATATGTACTTTTCCTTCTTTTCAGTGAAGCTCTATGTTAAGTGTATTGACAAGTTCAGAATTGTGTATTTTGAGTTTTATGCACAATGTTGTTCAAATGATATTAATGTTCTGAAAGTACATTTGTTAAATATGTTTGTACATTATATAAATCATCATTAACATTGAACTGAGATCCTTTCTGTATCTGCTTGTTGTTGCTGTCTAGTTTAATTTATTTACAGCGCCAATGGCTTGGTTAATTGTAAAAGCAATATATTTTATATAGTTATTTTTGCACAGCTACTAAGACATTTTATGATTCTCAATAATATTGAGTTTAAGTGCATGCTACAATTGCAGTTTATATTAGTAAAAAATCTATAAAAACAAATGGTTCGGGGGCACAGTGCCATCAGCTCTATTTTAATATGTACGTTCAATGCAATTGTTGCCATGTTTCAGTATTGTGAGCTTTATTAGCTGTGATCACATACTGTAATAGAACATTACTGCCATAGCCACCATGGGAGAGAGAAATAAAGACCCACTGAGGGAAAAAACAGGTCTGTTGACTCTTATTTTAAAACCTAAACTGAGAAGACAGTTAATCATCATGATCCTGATTAGGAGTGTAAACACACAGCTGTTTAGTTGTTGCAAAAGAGCCAACAATCTGTTCGACGTATCCAGATTCAATGTTCTGTATCTTTAAGTCACCAGCACAGCGTCGATACACATTTCAGAAAGAAACACTGAAATATTTGCGGCGGCTGGAAAATGAGCATAAAACGGCTCATTCTGCAGGAATCACAGTGTTGGCAAAGCAAGACTGTAATCGACGGCAACAATTAACAGAGAAACACAATGAGGCTACTGTCCCAGCAACCACATCTGTGACCTTGTGTGGAACCTGCCTGGGATGAAATCAATTTAACATTTCTGTGCTGGTTCATCCTTTTACTCTGAGGATGTGTCCGAGTTGTTCTGTAAATGCATGTCTGCTTAATTTCTTTTAGCTCTGTTAGAGTGCAGTGCACAGCTACTTTCCAAATGGAACCTTAGGTACAAACTCACAAAGTGGAAGACATTTTTGAGCACTTTACTGCTGGCAGGAGTGACGGACACAACAAAAGGCTCTGGTTTAGCTCTGGATTTATTTTCTTGCAGGGATAAAACATACGTTGGATACAAACAAGTGTTTGTAGTGGTAGAAAAAGGCTCTTGGGTCATAAGTGGCTACAAACAACTGCTGCATGTGTTATTTTCTATAATAATAAAGCGATTGTATGTTCTTGTACTGTGACCAGCAGTAAAAATTTATTTTTAACAGAACATAGAGAAATGGGCCCTATGAGACTCAAGAACATGAATGGTCGAAATTATTTTGACCCTGAATCGTGTCAATTACACATATGAGTTTGTCCATTTAAAATATAATTGTACAGGAAGTCACAGTTTTAGGTTAAATATAGTAATTATTTTGTGTGGAAATGCCTCAGTGAACTGCATCTCTTGCTTCATGTGAGACGTGTCACCATCAAAACGGCCACTACCTCCAGATACTTCATTCTTTTCGTAGGAGGTAAAAAACTAACGTACCCTCACTTGAAAACCCTCAAAGTTTTCTCACATACGGATGACGAACTCATGACAAGCTGAAGAGACGTCTTCAACAACTCCAGACTGAGAACGTTACTCATCTTTCAGGTGCAAAGTCTTTATATTTACGTATTTTCTGATACTGAGACCAAACTGTGACCAATTGTTTCATAATTTCACTGAAAAATGTGTAAATGACCCATAATTCAGAAATGATCAAATTCACTTTTGACAGTAGAATGTTTTTCCAGAATATGGCAGGACTTCACCTCTATGATCAACTATTACAGTGAAGTTTACCTGCTCTGTCTTGGGTTCGTTGCGGAATAAGCTAGCGCATCTACTGACTGGACTTCCATCGTGATATCGCCGTCTTCAAAGACCTGTTGGGGGTGAGCAGCGTTGTCTGGAGGGGCAGGTTCGTCATGGGGCTGGTTTTGTTCTTGCCTCTGATCCAGCTCTCTATGGATTCCCGCTCATAGGAGTACCCGTCTGTGGAGAAACCCCACACCATGATCCTGTCACTGTTCTGTTTATAGAGTCTGAGGCAGTTTTACATTCAGTCGAGTAAAGAATAAACACAGAGACACTGGAGATGTTTCAGCTTTAGTAGTCTGACCTGCGGCGATGACTGGATCCCTCATCAGCTCTCTGGTGATCGGGCACAGAAACTCATCTGGGGCTTCTGAACCACTCTGCTCTGCCTTCAGGGCCTCGATTTTCCTCAGGAGACGACCGCGGAGGCCGACGGATTCTGGGAAAACCCACAAAACTCATCAGTATTCTGCTCAGTATGGATGGGATGGCTGCAAATCACATGTGGGGCCACTTTCTTTAAAATGTGAAGGAAAAGCTTTGATCCAACACCACCGTCGCAGCTCAGGATTTCACATAAACTATCTGTAATGTGGCATCTGCCGATTTGTGTTCTAGCAGGAAGTATCAGTATCTCCGTGTGAGGTCGAATAAGGAGGTGGCGGACATGAGGCGGAATAACTTTGTCTTCTCTCCCAAAAAAAGGCGAAAATGGAAAACGAAATGTCTCTCCTCAATCAATCTGCACTTAGACGTGACAAGTCGGACACGTTTACCGACGGCGGGCGAGTCGTGTCCCCGAAGAGGCGCCGTGGGCTGCAGTTCAACGTTAACATCTCATTATTCCACTCAATAATAACCCACGACTCAAAAGAGGAAAATCACTTTGCAAGAAGCCACATTAACAATCGGTTCAATAAATTTCTCCCAAAATTGCTCTGTCTGCCATCGTTGTTCATGTGCATAGATTATTTAGGAAACGTTTAGCTCCAGGTTACAATTAATGACTTGCACGATTGAAAGTCTCTGACCGGTGGCGTCGAACACAAAGGAATGACGGGGAGATCGATTGTTTTGGAATAATGGAAAGCAGCATTTGTGTTGAATTAAGACATTACGTTTGTCATAAGCTACAGGGGGAATGTGTTCTGAGCAGATTCTGAACGATTTGAGCTGTTGTTTCTCGGCATCAGACCCAAAAGATAAAAGTTAATCTCATCAGGGAAATAAAAATTTACAAGCATGAATTGTTGTAATGGTGACATTTTTACCGACTCTTTGCATCATCAAAACGGTATTAAATAAATAAATGGTGCACAGTAGAGTTGGACGAATGTTGATCACAGAAGGATGACGGCATTGAGTTCTAATGTGTAATTTATAAAAACAACTATAAGACAACTTTTATATCATTTT
This sequence comes from Ostorhinchus cyanosoma, assembly GCA_029814465.1. NCBI lineage: Eukaryota > Metazoa > Chordata > Actinopteri > Kurtiformes > Apogonidae > Ostorhinchus > Ostorhinchus cyanosoma. The sequence goes on along the minus strand of JAPTYQ010000015.1, from coordinate 26,385,468 downwards.
TGTCTATGTCTTCATTATTTTCATCGCTCAAAGTTTTCAATCCAATCCAATCCACTTTTATTTGTATAGCACATTTTACCAACACAAAGTCTCCAAAGTACTGCACAGAGTACAAATTAGCACTAGTTGAGAAAA
>JAPTYQ010000015.1:26365096-26379190 GCA_029814465.1 Ostorhinchus cyanosoma | reverse complement strand
AGAGAGAGAGAGAGAGAGAGAGAGAGAGAGAGAGAGAGAGAGAGAGAGAGAGAGAGAGAGAGAGAGAGAGACCTGGCCAGAAAACAACGCAGCATCGCCATGTTCTCCAGGTTCAGAAGGCGCCATTATCGGCCATCGGTACCAGCTCAGCTCCTGACTACTGTTAGATTGATAAAGACTAAAACAGATGAACTGTTGGTCTGCCCTCTGTTCCGCACTTGGTACTTGAACCTTTGCCTGGTTGGTCAGGCACTGGAAGTGGGCGTGGTTAATTCAGGTGTTTGGCAGTTGCAGTACAAAATGGCTGACACAGTGGATAACGTTCGTGTCTCACTGCAAGAAGGTCTTGAGTTTGATTCCAACACCAGTCGGAATATGTTGACTTTACATATTCTCCACGTGTCTGTTTAGGTTATTTGGTTAATTTAAATTGCCCATAGATGTGAGAGTGATGGTTTGTCTCTATAGTCAGCCCTGCGATGAACTGGGACAGGTCTAGGGTGTACCCCGCCTCCGCCCATAAGTAGCTGTTATAAGCCCCCCTGACCCTAATGAGGATAAAGCCGGTTCAGATATAAATGAAAGTACGAAATGTCACGTCTTTGCCTCCTCGAGAAGACATACAAATTTTTTTTGATCTCGCAGAATATGTAGCAGCATTATACCCCCAGCGTTAGCCCCAGTCATTTTGTCTACACTACACCATTTAGCCGCTAATGCTAATGATGCTAATGCTAACATTTTACTCACCCCAACCCTTCGGACCATGCAGTGCTGCTCGTCCCGAAACACGGTCAGAAAAATCAAATCGTCCAAAGGGAAATCCAAAACTGTAGCTGTAAAACCTGGTCCGTTAACTCTGCAGGTCTACCTCCAGTGCACTAATTAGGACTCATTCAATGCAGCTGTGGCCAATCAGGATGCGTTCAGGGACAATCGGAAACCACACAATCCTAAACAACCTGCATTTGACTATGCCTTTATGTACAGTATATTCGGCCATTAATAATGATTCTGAACAAATATGAACACGTGAAATGTCTTAAGAGAAATAAGTGCAATTTTAACAATATAATGCCTGTTACTAATGTTTTGTGCATTTGTAGATCAGCTGTGATGTGCAAGTTGTGTTAATAATAAGCTAATAAGACAGTATTATTGAGATTACACTTATCTTTCCCAAAAAATGTCAAATTTTACAGGGTTGTTGAAGTTATTCACGTTTTCATTATGTCATTTTCCTTTTTTCACACTAAAACAGAAACATTTGGATTATTATTTATATGGCTTATGATGCTTTTATTTTTGCTGGTTCGGCCCACTTGTGATCACATTGGACTGTATTTGACCCCTGAGCTAAAATGTGTCTGACACCTCTGTTTTACAACATTCTGCTCATTTCAAGCTTGTCATGTTTTTAGGATGAGGCTGTAAATTCAGTGGGAGAGGGTGTATACTGTTCCCCAGGGGTGTCCAATCCTGGTCCCGGAGAGCTTCTATCCTGCATGTTTTAGATGTTTTCGTCTTCCAGCACACCTGACAGTTGTTATCAGGCTTCTGCAGAACTTGATGATAGGCTTATCATTTGAATCAGGTGTGTTGGAAGAGACATACATCTAAAACATGCAGGATTGTAGCTCTCGAGGATCAGGATTGGATGCCCCTGGTCTACATGATAATATACATGACTAGTTCTTATATCTGACCGATTCCCAGCTCGGCCGCCGTCTCCTTGCTCATCTGGTTGAGCTCTGGACCGTCGATGTTGTTGCTTTTAAAGATGCCGACCAGCTCCTCCAGGCCTTCTTCGCTCAGCCAGTTCTGCACATCCTCCTCCGACCAATCAGCGAGCAGCAGCCTGGAATGACCCGGCAACTTCCTTCCTGCCAAAAAAACACAACAGGATGGGAGGAAGTGTTCCGACATGACACCCACATCTCATGCAATGCTGCTTATCTGATGGAAACTAATCATTTCTCATACGCTCAAAAGAAAAGAACGCACTGGGAGGAAAACACACTCCTGGCTTTGCATAAAAAAGATTTACCGAAAAAAAAAAGGCTAAGAAAATTAAAGCTGGGGTTGTGTTATTTTAGACCGTAGCAGCATGTAGCTCATCAACCTTCACATGACACCATGCGAGTGAGCAGCCATCATTTATCACATGCAGTGGAGATAAACTGGCCTGTTGTGTGTTGGCCCTGTTAATGACGCCTCACAGCAGCCTCGAGGTTCCCATCGGTCGTCATTAGGAACGTGAAGGATAACCTGGAAGACTGGAAGGTGTATCTTATTACTGCGCTGACCTCATGTTCCACCTCGGCCTTCTCCGTCTGTTCGACAAAACCCTTTAATTGATCCATAGTTTCCTCCACAAACTCCTCTGCTCTTAGGTGCCAAAATGAACTTCAGTATCCTCTCCAGATTGTTCTTGTATTCAAACGACTACATTTTTACCCCTGAAAGAAGATTGATTATTGGATTAAACAGTAATATTCTAGAGAACTCTATTAACTACTGATAGTTAAGACGGATGCATTTACACAATACGGACTGTTGCTTATTTTGGCATCGATCCAGCTGATGTCATCATGTCTATGCATGTGCTGATGGCAGCATATCAACTGCCGGAATATATTGAAATATATGGGAGATGAAGTTTCACTATAAGTAAATGGGAGATGGGGGGAAAAAAATCATAAACATTTGAGCTTTGACCTACTTTTCCTAAAATGTAATGAGATCTGTTCTGGGTCACTGGCCATCTGTAAACCCAATTTGGTATGAATTCATCCAATAGTTTTGCTGCTACAGATATTTGAAATTTCACCCCTTATATATAAATGGGAAAAAAGATTTAAAAAAATTAATTTAAAAAAATTTGAACTTTGACCTACTGTTCCCAAAATGTAATCAGATCTATTCTGGGTCACTAGCAATCTATAAACCCAATTTGGTATGAATTCAACCGATAGTTCTGCTGCTAGAGTATTAACAAACAAGCAAGCAAGCAAACTAACAAACAAATGGAACAAAAAACAGCACCCCTTGCCTCCCCTTCGGGGGGCAGGGTGAAAAAGCAGCCACAGCACCATAACTCTAGAGAAAACCCTGAGATCATCTCCATACGACCCTGCAGATGCCGCCTGTTGTCTGTGAAAACACAGAAATTCCACATGAACGCCCAAAAAAATCTAAAACTGCAACATAAATCCTAAAGCTGTTGAATATATTTGCAACCATAAGTCTCGCTCTGATCACAGTTAGTCAGTGGAATAATACATTTACTGGGTCTGCACAGCAGTGAGCAGACTAACACCACATCCTCTCTGCAGCTCAGGCTGATATTGTGTGGAGTCTCCCAGTCTAGGAGGCTGAGTCATGGAAACACTAGGCCAAAAGCAGGAAAAACTCTGAGTTTAAACGCAGGCTGGGACGACTGACTGCAGGGTTTAATTACTTGGACAGACACAAGTACCGAGATTACGTTCATTCAATGCATATATTGCCTGGAAAACATTTGGTGATATTCTTTTTCTTATTGACAAAGATAACAGAAAAATTTTACCGTTAATTGTGTAGTCACTGCATGATATCTGCATTATAACTCTGTCAAACAGCACCAGTGTTTTCTAATAAAATGTGTACGTCTCTCTGTTCTGCAGTGTTTCTATGAAAATCTGTTCATTTTGTTACCTGGCACTTCTCCAGCTTTTTTAGGCCCAATAATAAAAGAGAAATTTAGACATATTTATCCCCAGGATGTGCCTAATGATGATGTCAGATAAATGCAAAAAATATATACGCTTGCAGAGCCATCCCAAAATGAAGGAATTTTTAATAAAATATTGGGGTCAAAAATAGGACCAAAATTGGGACATGAAAAACTACCCAGGTGTCAGTGTATTTGATCTGGAAAACATGGTTGTAAATTATCTTATATACTGCTATAATTAAAGACACTGTTAAATTTGATGATCCTCGTGGTTTTTCTAATCCAGACATGTGGGTTTTTCACGAATCTCAGTCTATTTCCAGGTTTCACATGTAACCCATCGTGTCCACTTATGTTACATGCAGAACCTGCCCATTTAAACACAAATAAATCGTGAGTGATTTTGCCAGAGGTCATTTTTGTGAAACACCTCTGCCTTGCATAAATAGTTCAATTCCCAAAATGTACCTATGAGAGAATAAAAAGATATTCTAAAAAATTAGTAGCGCATAATTTTTGCGTCTTTTTTACGGTGTTAAATTTTTGTATAGAAATATTTTTTTTTAAATATAAAAATGTGTTTTATCTGAAAAACAGTTTCTCTTTTATCAAAGTAAGTATTTATTCTTAAAATAGACTCAAAGTGCTTCCAAACTTGCTTCATAAGTTGCCTCATAGTCTACAGCTGGTTTGAATTTTTAGCCCCCATGTCCTGTTTTTAGGACCAGTTTCATAGAAGCATGCATTTATCAAAAAAACAAACAAAAAAAACATAACACCAGTGACAGGAGTCTTCAGAGGAGAGGTGACTGACAATAAGGGGGAAAAACATCACTTCCACACGAATGAAAAATATGAAAAATAATAATAAAATTTAAAAAGATTGAATAGGTTTGTTATGTTGTTGTTACATGCTGACCATTTAATGAATGAATGACTGAATATATCAATAAGTACAAAAATAAATAAATAAAAATACCAACAATAATAACTTTACTCAAACAAAAGGAAAAAATGAAACAAAGACCTATGATGGCTCTGAAGGTCAAAACACATATGTTTAAAACACATTCCAGTTTACACAAGTGCCACAACACTTTTAGTTCGACACCTCTGCACAGAAACCATCCATTAAATAAACTCCAAATCGAAGAAAACCTCTTTAAAGTGAGTGTTGCACTGGCTTAAAAACTACCAAAAAGAAGAGAGTAAGAAATAGAAAAGGTGTTCATCAAGGACAAGAATGGATCAAATCGAACTAAAAAAAAAAGGCAGAAAAATGTCACAAATAATTGAAAGCAGGTATCTGGAAAGAAATGTACAATGTCGAAAATGGCAGAAAGTAGTTGAGGAACTTTGATAATAAAAATAATCTTTTATTACTTCAAGGATGCGCCATTATGTTTTGACTTCAAAAGCTGCGTTTTTGTTTGTTTTAACACCCAAATGTCTTTGATTCTGTCCAATCACAATCAAGAAGTATTGTCATACTCTCACTCCTTCGTATGATTAGAAACGTCTCTTATTTTACATCAAAATGTCATCATCTTTTACGTGTTGTTGTATTTTGACCCCCACAGCCACTGGATTTCAGCTTCTCTAATAAAACCGCATGCTCTAAAACACCTGCAGCGGAACATCCTACACCCTTTCATGTATTAAAGTGTAAAACTAAATGTGTAGCGGTTCCAGCGTGAAGTGTTAATCGTGAAGATTTCTAAAAAGCAAAACGGAGTGAGACATTTATTTACCTTGGCACAACGTCTGCCTCGATTCAGGCGCTGCTGAAAAAAAAAAACATAAAAGGGGAAAAACTTTAATGTGTGAAACAAGAGCAAAAAAAAAAAAAAAAGGAGATTAAAGAAAACCGTAAAACAAAACAGAAAGATGGAAGACATAAACAGGCAGATCTTTGCAGAGATGGAATCTGCGTTGTCAACATCAGCTTGACTAATGGCAGATGGGGAGCTCTGGCCTGGTGCAGCTTCAAGGCCTCCAGATGTTTGAAGATTGCACCTTTTCATTTAGTATTCCAAATGTTTTCTTTCATGTTGGGCTGGAACTTTTTTTTTTTTCTTATAAGAGGATTCACATCTATAACAACAGCTCTCTGAGGCTCAGTGGTAGTTTGCCCTGCTGCACCAATAAACATCAATCACAATTCCTCCTCTAGACGTTGTAGCCAGACAGCAATACACATGTAATAGGAGCTGGATATCTCCCAAAACACTCTTTTGGAAGGCTTTGGCGCTCCAAATGGCCTCTGGGTTTTGAACCTCTGCCAGCAGTCTATTTTAAAAAGACAAGTGATGGTGCATTTGTAGGCTCCAACCTAAACAAGTCGGAGTATTTACCAGATGCGTTGTCTCCATCTCCTATTCTCCACACAGTCACTGTTCGGTCCATGGAGCCGGTTGCAATCCACGGCATGGTGGGAGACAGAGCAACAGCAGTCACGTACCTGCAGGGAGGAAGAGGAGCGGGGATGAAATGTGAAGGGTGTGTATGAAAGAATGAAACTGGCACAGGAAGAGATCAGCTTTAAAAGTCAGGTTCCCTCTACACACACACACACACACACACACACACACACACACACACACACACAAAAATAAAAAATCTAGTCTTAGATCGTACAGTATCTTAAATCCTTTCAAGCACTTCAAAGCGCTCTGCTGGTGCCTACCTGCGGTGCCACTTCAATGACTGTCTGCAAAGCTGCACCGGAGAATACACTATTGCATCAGCGCACACAGTGATTCTGGGAAAAACTAATCAAGCAAAAATCGCATGTCTTGATCTGATCATTGGAGCTCATATTCCGCTGCTTGTGTGATATCTGCAGAGATTGCATACCAGCAGGAGCTCAGGTCATTTACCTGTCATGCTGGTTCAAAGTGTGAAGCACAGTTCCCAGGTTCTGTAAACAAAGTACAAACACAAATGCTTTGTTATCTCAGGCTGCAATGTTGTTTCCAAATCAGCCCCCCCCCCCCCACACACACACACACACACACACACATTATGTAAATTAAATGCTAAACTTACCACGTCATATATCACAACACTTTTATCCACAGAGCTGTTGAATAATGAGAGCAAACAAAGTCAACTTATTTTGCACAAGCCACATTTTGCGTTTGTTTAATAGATTGGATGGAATAAATGGTATTCAAATGTCTGTGAGTGCTACAAACAAAGCACAAATTAATCTTTAATGTACTTGATTTAAAGCCAGAAACAGCAGACGGCCCTAAACAGGAGCTAAACACAACAAAATACACTCCTCCTGTGGCCGACTGAAGGAACAGCAGCGTCGGTGCTCAGCAGTGGCATCTGCTGTTTACAGCTCAGTGAAGAAACAGCAGTTAAACAGCACCGAGTCAGCTCCAATTAATGTGTCCCAGCGAGCAAAGGGGTTCACAGTACAGGTAATAAGAAAATGAATGTCCCTCTAACACAGGGGAGTCCAACATACGGCCCGTGGCCTAAAACAGGCCGGCCAAAGGGTCCAGTCTGGCCCATGTGAAATGAACCACTTTATATTAACGTCACTAGTGTCAAAAGGATTTTAGTTCAGGGGCCACAAACACCCCAGTGTGAACTCAGGTGGGTCAGATCAGTAAAATACTATCATATTAACCTATAAATAACAGCTACTCCAAATTATTCTGTTTGTTTAGTGTAAAAAAAGTAACATTACATGAAAATGCTCATACTGACAAATTATCCTTTTACAAAACAAGTGGTACCAGGCACAACAAACCCCGCCCCTTACATATTTCCACTATAAGTAAATGGGAATTTAAAAAAAAAAATTAAAAATATGAACTTTGACCTTCCTTTGCAAGTGTATTTTTCTAATTTCTAGTCGAAATATCTCATCATACTTAAAATAACACATAAAAAGTGTTGCCAGGCACAACAAACCCCGCCCCTTGCAAACATTTGACCTGATTTTCCCTATCTCTTATCATTATGAAAACATATTTTTGGTGACCTTGACCTTTGACCTACATCCACCAAAATTTAATGGGATCTATTCTGGACCACCTCGGACCTTTGCTGAAAATTTCATGAATATTGGTCCAGTAGTTTTTGCATAAAGTTGCTGACAAACAAACAAACAATAAAAACGACCCAAAAACAATCCCCTCACCTCCCTTTCAAGGGGCGGGGTTAAAATGTGATTAAGCTGAACAAATATGAACAACATGAAATGCATTAAGAGAAGTAAGTGCAATTTTAACAGTATTCTGCCTGTTATTAAATATTTAGTACCTTTGTAGATCCACTGTGATCTCCAAGTTTCACATGTGCAAATGATAATCTGAGGCTTATTTTATCCCTATTATTTAACTGGTCTGACCCACTTGAGATCATATCAGGCTGTATGTGGCCCCTGAACTAAAATAAGTTTGACACCTCTGGTATAGAGACTCAAGCTGCAAAGGGGAAAAATGCACAATGAGAGGTTACTGGAATGAAACTCAAGTATGTGTCAGATTAAGCGACTGTCAGTGATCCTTAAAAATTGCAAAAAATTATAGATAACACTGAGGAAAAAAAAAATGTTCTGTTGAGTTAGATTTTTATGCTGATTCCAAAATTGCAGTTTTTTTCTAGCACATCAAGTTTTTTCTCCACAGCTTACCCTCCAGATACACAAAATTCCACTGATTAGCTGTAGTCAGACTCTGCAGCTGATAACAGTTGGACTCATCTACAGCTCCGTGGACACTTATTTATTCAGTCACAACTGAGTCAGTGCAGTGAGAGGTGTGTGCAGCTCCAAAAGGTCAGTACTAATACTACTGGAATTACAGGAGACACATCCTTTGTAAAAAAAAACATTATAGTGTTAAATAAACATTGCAGTCATGCCTGTTTCTTTCATATTTCATTGTTTGTCAATATTTGAACATTTTTTTATAAAACAAGCACATATAAGTACAGTATTTTTCTTTTTTTTTTTAAGAAACAGGGATCCTATAGTTCAAAAACTTCACGTGATACAAAAAAACTGAGATCAGTTTTGGATTCCACACCTCAAAATCAGTTAAAACCAGCTGTCAGACCGAATTCAACAAAAATTGTGTTCCCCAGTGTAATTCGGCACGTTTGATAAAGTGCTAAATGTTAAAATTGCACTTATTTCTCTTAAGACATTTCAATTTGTTCATATGTTATTCACATATTTTAAAGGCTACTTTTTAGATGTAAACATTCTCATAATGTAATTACTGTGTCACTGTTATTATTTTATCGGCCCACTTGAGATCACATTGAACTAAAATGAGTTTGACATCCCTGTTCTAACACACATGCACAAATCAATATTCACTTTATGTTGTAAAGATACTGGGAATTTATGTTGTTTTACCCTGAGACGACCAGTTGTCCATCAGAGGAGAAGGCGCAGGACAGGACGGGGGCCGACTGAGCGCTCAGAGTGTGGAGCAGCTTCATGGCACAGGCTGAGGTCGACGACAGACACACACCGGGTTAAGAGTTTACAACACAACCTGCAGTCTCCGCAAAAATCATTGGCTCACGCAGACACACACTTTAAAGGGCAGGAGACTGAACTTTTTGTCAATAAGTGTTTTCATCTCCTGTTGGCTCACAGCTGTGCAGTGCGCTGACAGCAGCTAGGAAACAAACGATTTTCCTGTTGGCAGTAAACCTTAAGATAAGTCGTATATTAACACAGACATACCGCTGGTTAATAATCGACTGGACAGTAATTCTCTGTACCAAGACTCGTTCTGGAGCAACAGACTGAGAACAGTTACATTTAGCTTTAATATACAGTTCTAGAAAACAGTTTTCAGACACCCTTAAAATTGTATACAATCTCAAATATAATGATGAAATATCTGCGGAAAAATATTTTTTTGTGTTTCAAAAGATTTGGCTGCATCAGACAAACAGATGCTAATGATTTTTTTGTTTTTGTTTATTGTTTATAAGAAAAAAAAGAAAGAAATTATTGACAGTTTCAACATGTCATGTCCTGGATGTTTTTCCGCTGAAACATCCAGTTTTGATCTGGACAGAACTGAGCATGTGCAGAAGGAGCATGTGGGTTTGGAGAAGGGAACAATACTGAGCAGATTTCAGTGACTTCAGAATGATTCTTAATGTAATATATCACAAATCCATGGGGTGTCTGAAAACTATTTTCCAGGACTGTACATTGGATGCTTTGGTACATAAATGCATATTTAGGAATAGAATACAGTCACAGAAACATTTATTAAACCATCAAAAGTCATCAAAAACACTGGTTAAGCATTCAAGTATTAACTCCTGTGTGTATCATGTGACTAAAACAGACTGAAAAGAAAACATGGAATGAATAAAAGCACTGTTTTTGTCAGTACAATGACACAGATACTGATGTAAGAACTGAAGTGATTTTGGTTATTATCAAGAAAACATGGAAAATGGATAAATATCAGCTGTGAAATTAAACTACCAGGCATTCAAATGAACAAGAAACTGAAGAAAACAAAGGATGGTCTAATAAGTTTTTTCTGTGACTGTAGAATAGAATAGAATAGAATAGAATAGAATAGAATAGAATAGAATAGAATAGAATAGAACCTGGCCCTTTCTTGCCTGTTCTCCATGTGTTTGTGTGGGTTCTGTTCAGGTTCTCCGGCTTCTTCCCACCATCCAAACCCATGCACTTGTAGGTTAATTACTTAATCTAAATTGCCCATAGGTGTGAATATGAGAGTGATTGGTTGTTCGTCTCTATATGTCCAAGTCATTATTGAAAATGAGAATCAGCAGGGTTCCTAATCGTTCCCTGAAATTATTTTCCAGGACATTTTCAGCCTCTACAGAGACAGTTTCCCACGTCATACACGGATCCATTCCCATGTCTCTGTCATTTTTTGATTGGGTTCTTTTCTACAGATGTAACTTGCATTTCCCCAGAGTGTTTCTATGTTTATTACTCAGACTTTTGATGTGCTGTCTATGGCTATAATTTCATTCATTTATTATCTGAACCTGCTTTATCCTCACTAGGGCCACTGGAGCCTATGCCAGCTACTTATGGGTGAAAGTGGTGTACACCCTGGACATGTCACCAGCCCATCTCAGGGGTTACATATAGAGACAAACAATCACTCTCACAATCACACCTTTGGGTAAATTAGATTAACAGATTAACCTATCAGAGAACATGCAAACTGGCTATAATTTATCTATGAAAAATTATTATTTATGCATTTTTATTTATTTATGCATTTGGCAGATGCTTTTTTCCAAAGCGACTTACAAGGGAAAGTCAACAATTAAGTTCTCTCTCTCTATTTCTTTTGTAAAGCATTTTAAAATAACCACATTGGACCAAAGTGCTGTACAGAAGAACAAACCAAATGCAAAATAAAAAAAAAGATAGAATACAAGAATGGATTAAAAACATTTTTAAAAAAAACTGCTGTACAATTAAAAACAAAGGCTAAAAAGCACAACGATTGAATAAAATACAAGAATAGATTAAAAAGAAATAAAAACAGCTGTACAAGTAAAAACCGTAATAAAAGAACCGAGTAAAATCATCATAGAATAATGCAAACACACCTACAGATGACAGTGCAGCGCTTCATTAGGACAATTCCTAACTCAACTTTCTCTTCTCTTTTACTTTCTCTAAAAATATTTGTATATTTTCAGGCACAATAGGTCACAAGGCAGAGGGAGGATAAATAACTTTCCAGGATAACTAAACTGTTTCCAGGACATTTGACCTTTTTTTTTTTTTTTTTTCTTTCCTCATTTTCCATATGTTTTTCATGACCTGAAAATTGGTCAAGCATTTTCCAGGTTTTCCAGGACGTTTGGAAACTCTGATCTAACTTACCTGGATAAATACAGGTTAAATAAATAATACATAAAAACAACTGTAAAGTGCAATGAAATTTGGTTTTACGTTCTGTAAGTAACTCTATTCTATTCTATTCTATTCTATTCTATTCTATTCTATTCTATTCTATTCTATTCTATTATTTATGATTTGTTATTCTGTCTATACTTAACCTCAGGCATGTACATCTTAGAGAAAATAAACCCGAGTCACAGAGCGGCAGAGGAGGCTCCAGGCTGTGGGATGTGATGACATAGATCATGTGATGACACCGTCTGTATTGTTTATTCTCTATATATTGTGTAACAATCATATCACATCCCTTGCGGTCATATTTTTATTAGAATCTGGATGTTTTTTGGCTTCATTGATATGACACAGAAAACAGTAATCCCTGAATGGAATTGTTTGCATGGAAGCTACAAATAAAGAAGAGAGTATTGTAATGTAATGAATGAATAATTGAATTAACAGAACAGTTACTTTATTGTAATATATGTAAATCCTGATATTGAATTATAAAAAGCACATAGCGATAGAAGATTTGTGTTTGATCAGTAACTCCTCCGTTGTATATTTTCTGGTGTGTTCCAAATGATTTTTTTTTTTTTTTTTACAGCATTATGTTCTTGAAATGAAACTGTACGAACGTTAACTGAACATGATGTGGAACGGGGAATTTCAGCCCAAATGAAAGAAGGTCTACTTTATCTGCACCAGAAAACCATCCTTTTTTTACATGTTAATATTTGATGTTATTAAATGCTTAATTGAAAATTTGCACAGAGTATTTCCCCATCATTTGTCATTTTATTCCACTGATTTATTCATGGACTTGACAGAAAATGTGCCCGTATCTAGATTTGTATCATTATCTGGAAATGAAATGATCTACACACGGATATGAGATTAAAGCCCAGCCCTTCTGCGGTGTGAACTGAAAGAGCAGCAGGACTGAAATGATTAAAAAATATGATCCACGCTGCTTCTATTCTGTTCTGGAAAAAGCCATCTTTTGTGAATATACAGCCCAAAAAAAAAAAACACACGACGTACAGCAGAACATCACACCTTCCAACTACATCCTTGAGAAATGAAATGAGGACAGACATTGGTTGGTTTTTTGTCCTTCTACAAGCTGCTCTGATATATCCCCATGGACTGCAGCAGGTCACCGTATGGGACACATCCTCCCCAGAAACAGCTGTTACCACGGCAACACATCTTAGCAAATAACAACATGGCTTGTTCATAGACTAATAATTAAACAGTGTGTAGCCTGGTTACAAAACACATGAACATGCACAAAATATTCCTGTTCTGCTGCCGGTTGGACACAATATAAATGTCACAGCAGATATATGCACCTGATTCCACTTCACACGCTGACACACACACACACACACACACACACACACACACACACACACACACGCACACACAGCTGTATTTCCGCAGAATGTCTTAAAGTGATCCATTATTAATGAGTCGGTCTGCAGCTGATTTATTCCACACACTAATAAAATTCTTCAGTTCTGCAGAGAGATTTCAAGGTTAACACTCTCTCTCTCTCTCTCTCTCTCTCTCTTTCGCTTTCTCTCTCGCCCCGTGGTGGAGTTCTAGACACTGAGCTTTCAGTGGAGTGGACGGGTGCAGGGGTCAGCCTACCTGCTCCTTCACGCTGGGAAACAATCCATATTTTCAGCTGGCTGTCCTGTCCGCAGGAGGCCAGTCGAAACTCCACACAGCAGCCGTCTGCAGGACAGAAGCAGACACACACATAACCCCCCCCCCATGCCTTTCAGTGTTTGTGCTTGACTGAATTGAATGAAGTCCACAAATAGGATGTGACGGCCTGTTTGTGAAGTCTAGGAACAAGGTACAGATGTGTTCATAAGTTTACATACCCCAGCAGAATTTATGATTCTTTGACCATTTTTCAGAGAATATGAATGATAATATAAAAATGTTTCTGTCACACGTGGTTTGTGGTTTGTGGTTTGGATAAAGACATTTATTATCAAATAAATGTGTTTGGGCTTTTGAAATCAAACCGACGCTGATGCTCAATGGTCGGAGGACCTCATGCCTTGGCCTCGTCTGGAAAATCTGCGCTATTCTCTTCACTTCTCTGATATGAAATTCGATAAGATACGAAGCCCCTTTATGACCTACTTCCACAACTCAAAAACCCTCTGACTTCTTCTGCAAACTCTAAAAACCAGCTCATTATTTCAGTTTTTTCCATCATGTGAGGCTCTTAAAGGCAGGAAATCAATAGTCCTTGTTTCTCTCTCTCTCTCTCTTTTTTTTTTTTTAATTCATTTATTTTTGTTTTGTTTTGGTTGTTGGGAGTTTGATATTCTTTTCCCTGTATTGAACATTTAATTGTACATTTATTGTATCTATTTATTCATTCATTGAAATCATACTGACAACAGAAACTATCCAAATGACCCTGATCATAAGTTTACATACCCTAGTTCTTCATCCTCTG